>CM032895.1:4057500-4357500 GCA_019176425.1 Megalops atlanticus | reverse complement strand
AAATATTGATAGTCGGCCTTACAGCAACGGCAAGTTACTTCCCATGGTTTATTTTATCCTTAAAGCACTACTTACAAAACATAAATGTTAAGATAAGGAACTAAAAATAGCTCAAAATCTTCATCATCAGGGATTCCCCGAGGGAGAGAGGGGAAAGAAGTGGAGAAGGATGTATCTTTTTACGGGATTTTATCTTTTATCAGACTTCCAGAGGAGGAATGATGATTGTGCTCCTAAATAGCTATGGATGGATCTGTTAAAAATACTATAGTTAGCTCATACAACGGTGAGGCCTTAGTCGACAACTTGAAAGTAAAAAAATAATGCAATTCTCAAAATGCAGGAAATAACATGGAAGAAACTGGCTTTTGATCTGCCACGCCATTCGAGCAGTTGGCGCTGCTATCCAACATTAAGTGAATTCAATCCAGACTACTTAACCAACTAATCCATCGGCCACGCAGCTCATATGAATATTCTAGCCCTACAATGTAAATGATATCAGTAGGTTTTGGTAATATTGTCAACTAAATTATGAAAGCAAAATTGCCTTTAAATGTATTAAAAAACACCCACATCCACGAGCCATTTCTCCTGTCTCTGACTCAGATTATTTATTTCTATTTCACAAACGAACCCGAATTGCGTTGATTCCAAAACCGGTATGGTTGTGTGGTGTGCGGTGTGGTCACGTAGTGAATGGCTTTTTTGCCACCGGGCACCGAATGTTTGCCCCGCGCATTGCGAACCTGGCCACCTGTTACAAAGGCAGCAGTAAGACCGCAAGGATTTCACGGTGGCTGGATAATAAGCACCGGCCCCCAAATTTGGAGTATTACAGAACCGGCCACCGGGGATGGAGTCACTGCGTAATTTTTTTTTTCCTTTATATTTGTGGACAGGTGAACAGATTCGAACAGAATTCAAAATTACCGTGTACATGTAAGAGGCCCGTGTCATTCTAGAGCATTCTCTGTCATTCAAGTCACAGATACAGTTAATAGGTCTGGATGTTGAGCTGGCTGCCAAAATGTTATTCAGCGCGCGTAGTAGAAGTTTTGGGAGCACTTGCGTGTGCAGGTCTATTTCGCTTGCTACCTTCCTACTCCATATTAATAGTTAATCTAGCTGCTGACGAGTGTCCTAATCTCCTTCGCAAATTCTGGAGAGAAGTACAGTAATTGCATTTGTAATAGCGCCAAGCGTTTCATTGAAGAAATCGAATCGGTTCAATCATGCGAAAAGCTCAGCCTCGGAGGCGCGAGCTGATCATCAAAAAGTCATCATCATCACAACAGTAAATGAATTACCTCGCAGGATCGCTATAGCAACTGGTTGCTATGGGTGACGAGTCACCGCCAGGTCCTCTCGTTGTGGAAAAAGTAGAGGGAGATTGGAGGAGAGAGCCAGAAAGAGGGAGGGATGAGCGAGACGGGGAGTGTGCGCGAAATAACATTAAAAAGGGTGGAAGGGGCGAGAAACAAAGTTGAAGTCATCCTTTGATTCAGTCGTGGTGGCGTCTCTGGCTGTTGAGGTGAAATAAGCAGCACCTTTACTTTTTTCCCCACCCCGAGGAAACTGTCTCTTCGTGCGGCATCGTGCTGCTGGATTCTCCCGGCTTGCAACGCATTTACAACAAGTAAGTGAACGAATTTCCCCGCGCGGCACAGCGGCGCGTGAGAGCAGACTTGTAAGAGACAGTCACGTTATTGTTTTGCCAAGCTACCTTTAACAATGGCTTAAAATTATTATTTTAAGGTTCAAGTGGTTAGTTATATAGCTAACTGCGAAATGGCATACCTACTTGTGTGATGGCACGCTGGTAACAGTGTGCTCCCATGCGCGTAGCTAATTATCAGTTAATTTGATAGAAATTAATATGAATTTAACGCTGACTGACTTATTTTAATGGACATTGAGATAGAGATTAATTCAAATAGTGACTGAACTTCCATTGGAATTGCATGTACACGTAACCACATCTAAAATTCTGGCTTTAAGTGTGTTAAGGCTAGCCTAAATAAGCCACAGAATTAAACAGCAGTTAGGCCTATTTAACAAACAACATTGGCGACTGAAGTAACAAGAAAATGATTTTGCATAATGAATGATGTAAATTATGTAAAATGATAAAAATGTGCTGCATATTTTTTGTCATGTTTGTGTGCAGTGCACATATCTGTGTAGCAGTTTCAATGACTGCGATCTTGTTTGTGGGTGTTTGTGGTCTGTGTTCTTTTATCTTTCGCTGTTGATGTTGTTGTTTTCCAAGATCAGCCGTGGTGTTTACAGAGAGAGAAAAGAGCATCTCTGCAACACACAGCAGCTACGCCTAGTTTTTCCCTCCCAGACCCGCTCCCCTTTGGGAACTACCCGATTACTTTTACCTCTTAGTGTCTGATGAGGCGGTCTGGGGGGCCTCGGTGACTCAGACCCCTTTCAAAGGGGGCTTGTTTTCCCCCCGGGTTTGTGTTTACAGTGCATGGCGCCCAGCCCAGGAGACTGTACCGGGGAACGGACCGAGAAATGAGAGAGGGAGAGAGACCTGTTGTTTCTCTCGCCTGTGGAGAGTGTAGAGTGTGATGAAGAGACAGAGGGAGAGATTGTAAGACAGCCTCACTCTGTAATTTACAGACAGGTAAACATCCCAGTTTGCCAGCTGTGAAGGTCTTAATGGAAGACGGGGGGCGGGGGAATATTTACATTATATTATGTTATTTTCATTTAGCAGACACTCTTATACAGAGTGATGTGCATAGGTTATAGTTTTTACGTGTTACCCATTTATTGCATTGCAAGATACAGTAAATGCATTTGATTGGATTTTGCACTACAATAAATGGACTGCATTGGTCTTTCTCGATCCATCCCAGGAGGGTATTATGTAAGCGGTGAGGTCAGCTCTCCGAGCCTCTGGACAGTGTGCGGGATAGAGAGAGGGCTTGGTCAGGTTTCGTGACTTTAATGACACACGAGACACAAATGTCACTCCAGTCATATCCCTCTTTTAAAAGGGCTGATCGCTTTTATAGATTTTTTTTTCCCCACTGGAATCAGATTGTATTACATGGTTATACAAATAATGTCACTTCCATGTTGTCACTGCTGTTGGGAGTCTTATTTGTGATATATGTTTTTTATTTTTATTTTAAATATGTGGATGGGGACTTTGTAGGGTCTCTGTGGACTGAACTCAGCATCTGTCTGATATTGACTAAGCTGAAGGATCTAGCTGATTTCCACTTAACATGAAGGAGTCAACTGAAATTAACGGATTGTTACTGTTAGACTAATGAGCTGATTGTTACTGTTAGGTTATCATCAGCCCCCACCACACACACACACACACACACACACACACACACACACACATGCACACACACACATACGCACACACACTAACACCAAACTCCCCCTGATAAAATGTATGACCTCTCTCTGTTGCCATAGGAGACAACAAGGTGGGCAGAGGGGGTGGATTGTGCACAGTCCACACACACAAAAAAATTTCTGTTTCCCCCAAAAAAAAAACTAATTATCATATTTTAGACTAACACACTCACAGACGCAGGTGACATGGATACCACATGTGACGTTGCAGGTAAGACTGGCCACACAGGTTACGCCCTTCCACGCTGGCCTCTATCATTGCTCATCCTCCGTCCGACAGCTCCCATTACTGCCACAGACAGCAGACACAACATGGGATCGATATTTATTTAGTGTTACTAATGGCATCGGGATTGCATGGCCGTGCAGTGAGGCGCAGTGATGTTGGGTGGAACTCTCTGGGGTTACGCAGGGTTAAGCAAGGGTCTGGTTCAAGTTCATTCCAGGCACCGGTCCCTTGGCTCTCGCTTTTCGTTTTGTGAAGCGTAGTCACGAGCGGATGCCATCTAAAATAAATGTTTTTGAAATACCGTTTAAATAAATCATTTTGGTCGTTAGAAAACGCTAAATGGGTACTCGGCGGTCTGAAACACAGATTAAATTAGGCACGGCATTGGTAGCTCGGCTTTGGTCTGTCTGTGAAGAGTCTGATCAGTGTGTTTTTTTTTTTTGTTTGTTTCATTTTGTTCTGTTTTATTTTCTCCCAAAAGGTTCAGGGAAAGTCAGGGACACTTGATTGGTCACCTGAAATTAACCTCCTGTGCAATGTGCTCCACGCCCTCGAGCATAGAGATTTTATGGCTTCCTGGAGCGTTCAGAGAACGTTGTGTAATGCAGACGCTCCAGGAGTCAGAAGGGTTGCCTCCACATAGAGGCAAGAGGTGCCGCTTTCTGACTGACAATTAATTACCGGCTACATTTTTCTATTTAAACAATCTCTCCTGTCTTTCCCCCGGACTGGTAAACATCATTAAGTCCTACGTCTGGTATTATTTCTGGTATCTCCCCCCGCATTCTCTCCCTTCATTTCAGTCCGGCGAGGTCAGCCGGGGTTCCCTGAGAAGCCCCGGACTCAGCGACTGCTGACTGCCAGCATGAGTTCCATTACCCCCAAAGAACACTGTCAGGCTGCAATATCTGCAACGTTCAGTTTTTCCCCAATGCATGGGGGAGAAGCTTGTGGCTCATGAGTCAGAGAGAGGGGGGGTTCGGGAGATGTATAGTGTCCGTGAAACAGGCAAACATATGTGTCCCAAAAGTAGAAGGCCTCTCTCTGTATTGAAATTTTTTCTACGCTTGTAATTTTTTTAAACATAAATGCATTGTTGCCTGATGAAGACCTGTCCTCCTTGAAAGGTGCCGGTGTGTGTATTATTGTCATTTAGCAGACACTCTTATCCAGAGTGACTTGCACAGGTTACAATTTCGTCCATATATACAGATGGGTATTTACTGATGCAATTCTGGGTTAAGTATCTTGTCCAAGGGTACAGCAGCAGGGCCCCAGCAGGGAATCAAACCAGCAACCTTTCAGTTACAAGCACTGCTCCTCACCTGTATGCTACACCGCCACCCCTATGGAGGTTTATATGTGTATATACAGATAAAGCCATACCCACATACCCGAGCCATACACACATTCTAAAACACATTTTGATAAGTTGATTATTAGCTCATTGTCTCAGTTTTTGAAACATTATGATTCATCTGTGGTGGATAAAAGAGTATGTTTTCTTAAATTTAGAAGGTACCCTTCTCCTTCTTCCAGGTCAGATATATTCTCTAAAGCTAATTTTTCACGTCTCGGTGAGGGACAGGATATTGCTGATTTTGACAAGCATGACTGTCACGTTCACCGACCCCCCCACACCCCCACCCCCTGCCCAATTTGCTTTACAAGGAGCCATTGGCTCTTCATTTTAGTAATTAAACCACACAACGGGTGAGCAGATGAATACATCACCAGGATAGTCGAAAGAGATCAGTTTCCATTAACTGTCAGTATTAAAATGATGGGTGTGTGAAGCAGGCTTCACCCAGGGAAGGATTCAAGTGAGAAGAGAACAATTATGCTGTTCCACTCTGATGAGCAGAACTTCCTCTCTCTCTCGGCATCACCTCCGTTCCCCACAAGGGTGCGGAGCATTTAGTCATTCTGCACACACACCATTCACTCGTTCACCCAGTATAGACAGACGCTGAGCTGTAACGCCACAGCAGTGCCTACGCACCTGAATCTGATGAAGTATCATCTAATTTATTAACCAACGTGTTTCTGTTCTTTCTCAGTCGCGCTCCCGTCTCTGAATGGCATTTGCTTAATGGTCATATGAGGCAATGACCCCTATTGTTTCTTTTTACTGATTTACGGTCTCATATAAAAAAAGCCAAAAAAGAAATTAAAAAGTACTTTTACGTAAGCTGCGGCAAAATAATAAGCATAAATGTTAAGAAAATGTACATGACGTGTATAGATTCATTCAAAATGTATCAAGGGAAGTATACTGATACCTTCTGTGAGCGACATATAAGCCTGATTCAAATGTGGTCATTGTAACGGTATTCCGATGCAGCGTATCTGTTTGAGATCAAGGGGAGTAATGCTGGCAGGCGTGACAAAGCTCCTGTCTCCCCGTTGTCACGTCTCATCCCAGCCCGCTGTCAGCGCGCCCGCTAAACAGCTCCTGAAGGGAGGGGCCGTCCTCAAACCTCCCGCCAAACAAATGTTCAGTGCACTCTCTCTGGCGTCAGATGTGCTTCCTGTTTCGATCAAGTTGTTTCAGGGCAGCGTCAAGCCCCATGTTTCAGCAACGCTTGCAGTTTTGATCAGTGGCGCCATCTTTTATAATAAGCCATAACACACAGTTGCATGGGAAAGTGTATTCGTTGCGAATGTGTATTCATTTTGAAAGTGCAAGATCAGAAGCCCCCAGAGCGAAAAGGTGATTCAGCACACCCAATGTACCAGGCGGCTGTGGCAATCGGTAATGAAGATGTATCAAAAGTCATTTCACAGATAAGAAAGAGCAGAGACTTGCCTGGCATTGGGCAGGACCTCACCAGGAAAGAATATGACAAGGCACTTAACTCTAGTGTGAAATATGATTCCAATCCCATTATGAGGTTATAATGAGAGAGCCTGAGGATGAACCTCAGATCCTCTTTAGCTTGAGGGGAAGAGGAAGGTGGTTCTCCCTGCAAAGCAGGATGGGAAACCAGTTTCTACCCAGAGAGGAAACTTTCTTCCCTGTAAGATGCATGTGTTTTTTCTCAGTGATGGTTTAAAATATATTGATGTCTTGCTGTCCCACTGTCAGACATCAGACATTACTTCCGTGTCTAATACATAACACAGGGTTCTGAGACAAACAGATGCAGTCATTCATGAGCTGTAAGCCTGGGCTGGGCTTCCACTCACGCACACTCCTGCAACACCTGTGGCTAAATTCAACCGGTTTAGCCCCTGGTGTTTTGAACAAACGGTGACCGTAAGTGCTTTGAGTTTAGGACATATTGTACAGTCATACCTGGATTCCCACCATGAAACTGCAATGGGTGGGCCTCTGGGGGTTACTCAAAACATCAATCAAAATGTGTTTGTTGCGTCACACTGCCATAAATCTGCTGACATTTTTGGAGGGGAAAAAAAATGGAGAACCCAAAATCGTGAATCCCTGGACCCCAGGAAAAAAGGGGGGATAAACAACAGAATAAGGACAAATGCATAAATGGCATAAATCCAGAGATGGTAAAACACACAGACAATTTAGTGGTGCTAAACTTTATCCTTGTAAAGAAGTGAGAGGGTAGAGCAGAATCGAATGTGAAGCTGGGATCAGAACGAGGCCATGGCGTGAGGCATTTACATAGTGAATGGAGAACCCAGAATGCCGCAGGCGTGTTGTCTCCAGCGTGCAGAATAAATGGGCCCTCGCACATGAACTGTCACTTACACGTCAGATTTCATCTGCTGTTTACGAGTCGCCACGGCGGAATATCATTTTTCGGGCCCGCGCGATCCCAAGTCACAGGGAAGGGGATGCCCAGAGACGGGGGAGAGATGAGAGATACGGACCGCGTCTCAATGCCTGCTGCGGTTCCCATCGTTCCCACAATGCCGGCGCTGGCACGCGCTCCCCTGGCGGCTGGTGACAATCCCAGAATGCCGCTGAGCGTGACCGCCGTGGCTTCTCCGCTGTCGCCTCAGATACCCTCCCAATTTTATCACAAGGCTGAACTCCTGCAGGGAAATGTGTAGCTCGGGGAGATACCTAATTTTAGCCTTGATGTGGGTCCTTTAATAGCCTTACAGGTAATGCTACGAGTTGGCCGTGATCGTTGTGGAAATTCTGTACCTGCATGCTGAAATTATACATCACCTTAAATCACGTTGTCTGGTAGGTGTTTTTGTCAGTGATTTTGTGTCCTGGAGTTATGTTAAGTGCTATATTACCTTGTAAGTGAAATCGAAAAACCTGATGAAGCAATGACAGAACATGTTCATTTTCCTCTCTGACTTATGTGCTGAACTAAAAAAATATTTACACTTATTGATCCTGTGCTTCTGAGTGGCCTTTTTGATATAATTAGCGCCACACTTAGATATTTTAACATTATCACAGGCCACTTATAGGGATTGTAACATGATCTCAAGAAATGGGTTCATATGTTTTTTGTCTGTAATCTATAAAACATTATTATAGGATAACCCCACTGAACAATAGGTGGTACTGGCTCAGAAATCACTTTATGGTTCCTGAGGTGGTGACACATTCTGTGACTCCCAATTTCTCGAACCCGAGCCATGTGCCAGCCCTGATACTGCAGCAGCAGGCAGGTTTCAGCTTCACACGCAGTGCCTCTGACTAATGGATGAAAACAGATCTCTGCACCGGAGCTTGGACACAGCAGCAACAAAAGCTTCTGTATGGCAGGGCATTCCAGTGCTTCTTGTGTTCCCAGTGCAAGTTGGGTTTTTTTTTCAGGACTGTCATTTAGGAAAAGAAAAATTCTCTCAATTCCACATTTAAAGTCCAGATGAAAATTTGGGCTGAGGAGGAGGCAGGAGAGTCCTTTCTGAAGTCTTAAGCATGAAGGCAGGGTGACAGCAAATCTATGCAGCCCAGGAAAACAACACAATTTGCTGGAGGCATCCATTGATGTGGCACTGCCTGTCCCTGTGAAAATGAGAAAAGGTGACAAGAAGCCAGGCCATTGCCTTCATAGCGGAAGCAGGGTAACAATACAGAAAAGAACTGAGCAGGAGTGAGACTGAGATATCACTGTAGCAGGCTCTGGCCCAGAAGATGCTCTTAGCAGCAGGGGGTAAGTTAAAAGAATTAAATCAGCAAAAAAAAAAAAAGAAACACACCATTGTACATTTAAGAAAAAAATACAGCTATTAATCTTTTGTTTCCAGGAAATTAAAAACAGCAGATCAGCGGTGCGGTTTGGCTTTATCAGGCTGTCAGGGTGACAGCAGCTCTCACAGCTTAAAAACGCTGGCGATCCGCGGTTTCATATCCTGGGTGGACATGCTGCATTAATTAAAGAATTTTATCAACATGCACAAGAGTGCATTTTATACAGCAGAGTGTATGGTTTTTTTGTTTCTGGTTTTGGGTTTTTTTTGTTTGTGTAGTTAGCTACACAATTTGCTTTGGCACATAAAAGGTCTTTCTGTGCCTACTGCAAAGGATTTGTACTACTTATGGTGAAGTGCAGAAAAATGCTAGATGTTTGTGAGAATGCCATTTGTCTAATACAATTATGATTAAAATGGAGAATTAACCCACCAAAACACTAATGACACTGTCCTCCTACATCCCATTCCATTTACTGCATTTGCTGATATTCAGAACACACAGTAAATGTTGAATTAAAAATTAAACATGTCTCTGCAGTGGTAAAATAACCGGCATAATATGAGGCTTTTCCTCAAGTCGGCCAGAGAAACTTCACACAAGGCAGCAGGCATGGTGCACTAGAGAATCACAGAGAGGGGGGTGATCAGTGCCATAACCATCACTGTCACTTTCTACATAAAGATATGAAATTCGTGTGGCCATCCAATGCAAGACACTACCATACCTTGAGTATGATTTGATTTGATGAAAAACTGTAAGCTCGCATATAATGAAATGACATATAATGATATAGTAGTAGGAAGTTACATCACTGGCTAGGTGAATTGTTTTATGTTTTATGCATGGATTTGGTGTCATGAATAAACATGGATGATTCCTAAGTTCTCCCTTACAGGTGATGCCATGGGTGGTAGCATGTTTCTACATAAGAGCACTTAGACCCATTAGGGCCTCACCTGTTCATGAAACAGGAGACCAAGGTGACCACACCTGGACTCCTGAGAAATTCTGCATTAGAAAGGAGTTCAGTTCGAATTTCAGATGCTAGGGTGAAGATCTTCCCAGATGCTGCCAGATGCCCCTAGCGATTGGTATGCTGGCATGATGAGTTTGATCCCAATTCCAGTTCAAAATTAAATTCCAGCTAAATAAAAGCTGCCTTGGATGAAGTAAAAAATCTTTTCTAAGATAAACAGGCAGGACAGTGGCTCCAAACTGGTGTCAGCAGAAGACGCCAGCTCTGAAAGGATGGCATGACAGGGTCAGGACCCTTTCAGGAAACACTGGGAAAGAAAAAGAAACTAGTGTCAGCAGACATGCTTGAACATATTCAGGAGGGAAAGAAGATAAGCAAGGCACAAAATCTGCATTGGGCGTCCTTAAATCCCTGCACTCCTCTGTGTTTTGAGCTGAGATTTGGAGTTGGGGTTTTTTTATTCAGATTTTCTAGGGTTTGTTCTTAAAATGCAAGCCTCCAAACAAAGATATGCAACAGCAATAATACCATGTTATGAAACATGAATCACTGAACCTGACACATATTGCTTGGTGCAGAAAACAATAGCTCCCACACCAAGGCTTATGATTTTAAGCAAAATTTGCAGTGAGTAAGTAAAACATAAACATAACTGCTTGTGAGAAAGCTCTGATACCAAGACTCTAGACTAGAACACAATGAGGGTAATAAGATTATAAGATTTAAGACTTAAGTCAAACTTAACAAGGAAAGCTTGAGAAAAGCACATACAATGTTACACAGTTGCCAGCTGCCAGTGTTACAAAGTTGCCTCAGTAAATATCCAGCTGTATAAATGGATAACATTGTAAAAAAGTGTAACCTGTCTAAGTTTCTCTGGATAAGATTGTCTGCTAAATGCCAATAATGTAATGTAATGTAATGCACTGTGAGAGTGTGACTCCTGGCCGGACGCTCGAGACCACTCCCATTGTGATGGATGGGCAGGAAGGGCCACGACTCAGAGATGATGAATGGCAGCGCTGAAAAGCAAACAAGGCAGGGCCGACATCAATGTACCGTGTACATCTCAGCCGATCCGGAGAGCAGTTCCCATGGGGCTTCGCAAAAAAATAAATAAATAAACAAGTAGACAAACGTGAGATCACCTGGGGACATACGGTGAAACAAGTCTATCCACACATTCAAATGAGTATGAATGTCATCATTGCAAGGGCCACAAAATACACTCAGCGAAGAGATTAAATTCCTGAAGCCTGGGCTGAAATGAAATGCTCAGAGTTCTGGCCTTATAACCTTAAGGTTGTAGGCTTGATCCCAGATCCCAGATCTGTCGCAGGTGCTTTACCTGAATGACTTCAGATTATATCCATTTATACAAATAAATAATATGGAAAATGTACATTACATAAAATCACGGAAGGCATCTGCCAAACAAAGAAGCAATGTGTCACAAGTACATACTTGCTAACATAAGTATATACTTACATTATAAGTAACATAATGTAAGGTTAGGACATTCTTGGTCTTTGTCGTGTTCTTAAGACAAATGATGCAGCAAGTTTCATTACCAGAATTCTGCAACTGTCACTTTAATGCTGCAGTTTTGCAGTTGCAGCATTTATTGCAAGGCAAGTTTCTCTCTTTCTAGTGATTTCACACACTGTTTATAAATAATGGAGATTGCTACATTTTTCATCATGCAGACCTTCACAAGGACTTAAGTACACATGACATCTTTGCTTTATAATGCATTCATAAGCAACGGCAGCATTCTGTGGCAGAGGGCCATGGTGATGGTTGAGGAAAAAAAAAAAAAGAAAAATTATGCAAGCAAACATATGCCATATCAGTCTGGCTCAGCTGCCACGGAGCAGATTGCGGATGCTTTATGGTGTTCCGTTCCTGCTCATGAAGATGTGATTTATGCATTGGAAGGTATACTTCATGCAAAGTGCGGTGGAGGGGTACAGCGTGTGATTGTTCTCTAGATGATGCTCCCCCCACCTCAGATTCACAGCCTTCACACAACTCAAGAGGTCAGCCTCCTCTCCCACGCATTCTATTCACAGTTTCTTCTTGTTCGAATGCATTTCTTGAAGTGGATATACTTGGAAGAACAATACTGGTTGTTTTGCCAGGATAAAAAAAAATGGACTCATGAAGGTATTTATGAAATATCTTGGGGGAAACAAGGGAGGAAAACAGCAACTTGTACATAATGATTCACTAAATCACAGTGTAGGGAAATGGTATGAGTTATTTGGATGCATGCTTTTTTTAAACAGCTTTGCGCTCATTAGATGCTTGTTTGAACACATGCCTGTTGGTGCCGTCTTACAACTGTGCGATGACAAAGTATGTAGGATGTCAAATAGGGAAACTACATGTAAAAAAGCATTTACTGCCTGCAGCTGAAGAGACGCTCAATGTGTGAAGTTTAAAGATCATTATTTTTCCCCCGTTTGTTCTCTGTTTTTTTATTTTTGTTTAATGAGGTTTGAGTTACAGCACCCCTGAAGTTTGAGAACGCTACATTAGCACGCAACACAGGGCAAGGCAATAAAGAGAACAGTGAGAGGAAATGGAAGCCGAGAGGGTTCTCATCAATAAAACCGCATTGCCCAAGTCAGCGGTCTGACATAGCTTAGATAAAGGAACATTTGAAATTTCAAACATTTTCCCTGCAAGGCCACAGCAGAACAAATACGCCAAAATGAAAAGGTAAGACAGCATTGAAGATTAGCGATTTCGCCGAGAAAGTGAAATTATAGTCATTAGATGCTTTCATTGCTCTGGGATGGTATCAAAAAGAGTTTGAAAAGCCATCCACTCCTAACGCACCCACCACCCTGCCATACGGTAATGGTTTTGCTTGCTTTTGTGCAGGAGTCTCCAGCAAGCTCTGTCCTCCCAAGACACACCCAAGATGGCCGCCTGACCTGGACGCTGGCGTGGCAGCAGCAGAGGGGAGAGTCGCCGGTTGAAACCACGGCGCTCAAGATGGGAGGGGAGTACCTGAGCAGCACTCTGTCCTCCCCAGGGTCAGCCCTGCCTGTGCACTCCTCCCTGACGCTGGAGCAGAAGGCTGCCTTCGTCTTCGTCCTCCTCCTCTTCGTCCTCCTGGGTCTCCTGATCGTGCGCTGTTTCCGGATCCTTCTGGACCCCTACCGCAGCATGCCCTCCTCCACTTGGACAGACTACATGGAGAAGGACACCTTCGACTACCGCATCGCCTGAGGAGGTGGGCCACGTAGGCCGGCTGCTGCATGGCCTGAGGGGTCCTTTTGCGCAAAACGCACGGGTGGCCACAGCATTGTCTGAGGGTTAACGATAGGGGGATTTCTGCGTTTTGTCCAGCTTGCTCACTTTCCAGGACAAGCCACTTCCTGAATGTGTCACCGTGCCATTGGTGGAAAGATGGATCCTCTGTGTATGAAAGACTTGGTCTGGAAATGTCGTCAGTGCCAAATCTATGGTGGTAACAACACAGTCGCAAACTCCCCATCATCTAGACTGGGAACGCTCTGAAGCGCAAACCTTTAAAAAGCTGTAAAATGACACGTGAAGTTTGGGTCCAAACCAAAAAGCTTGAGATGAACTCATCAGCCACTCATCAGTGGCACTCCGTTTGCTCACACACAAACACACACACACACACACACACACACACACACACACACACACACACACACACACACACACATTTGCGTTATTTTGCTTTACCACTGAAATTGTCACCAACTCCAGCTGATTCTGGTCACGTCTAGGAAGAAAGAACCACTTCCAGTCCCATAGTAATGAAAAAAGAGTAGGTGGGGGGGGTGTTTGCTGCTGCTATCTCTCAAATTAGCCAGCTACTTTGTATTTTTTTTCAGGCAGCACATTAAATTTAGCCACTGATATGCTAAGTCTCATTACTTTCCCTGTCGCTGAGAGCGGTGAAATAAAGCTGAATGAGAAGAATTTGGATCCCCCCTCCTCCGTAACGCCTCCGCCGGCGTTCTGTTCGCCGAGTACTCTGTGAGAAGTCACCCGGGTGCCACCGCAGCGATCTGAATTGAGGCTCATGGCGCCAAGCTGCGTCTGAAACCAGACTGAAGCATGAACACCGCTGGAGCACGTCTTACACGGCATGGAGTGCAGAATCGCACAGCCCAGACCTGGGATGCCCTCAAGTTACTTTCTTCTCCAGGGCAGCTAGGAATCAATACACGTCCATCCTGAATCAACAAAATAGGACCAAAAACATTGTATCTTCTCTTCCTCCCTTTTTCCCCAGCTTCTTCTGGGCAGGAATTCAAGCACTGCTCTCCTTTTCAGTCTTTGAGAAATAAACCCAACATTGGTTGGGGCTGTTGGCTTTTTTTGGTGACGCTTCTAAATTGACTTGTTTGGCTGGACTGATTCATTCATTTGTTCAATCAGTCGGTCATTTGATAATAAGAACATAAACATATGGTAAGCCAGATGGCAAGGAGGAGGAGGAGTACATGGAAGTTCTCTTTGAATGAATGACTTTTTAGGGGGTGAAAGGGTCAAATGGAGAGACATGAAAATCACTCATAAAGAAAACGTCAGCCAATGGGAAGCTCAGCGCCAAGTGGGGTGGATCTCAGAGTTATCGGAGATGAAGGAGTCACAGAACTCAGCGTGGTTATGGGGTGCAAGGATATCCAAGCTTTAAGGCTGTTAATGCAAGAATTTAAATGTTTACATGTTTTTTAAATATACGCTATATATAGCGGTCTTTGGGTGGTGTTTGTAGGAGAGCTCTCTATTGGTCCTTCTGCTCACCTCTGATACTAGGAATTTGTTGTTTCATTCTCACAGGATTGTAAGATCTGTCTCGCTATTCAGATGGACATACACAGCGGATATTGCGGTCACACAGTGACCTCATACAGCAGGCTTGAATTCTCTAGACTGTAATTGTGAGTCACAAGATGCAAGTGCCATCAGAGGAGCAGAGGTGGATCTTCTTACAAATAAACAACTATGATCTGGTGGTGTCTTAATTATAGTTTGAATTAGATTGTAAAGTACTACCAGTCATAGCACTTTTCTCCAGATGGGAAAATGGCATAAAATGGACTTGTGGTAAATGTTTGAGCTTGCATGACCTTGGTGTAGAAAAACACAGCATCACCTTTAAACATTATATGGTACAGTACACTGGTGTGAGAAGTGGGATGGCACAGATGGTCAGCATATTGACCTTTTATATATATATATTACTACTATCCCTTTATTGCCAATGTCTGCAGATCTCTGTGTGGACCACTCCACCTTTCTAGTTAGCTCTTTGCCTTATGAAGTAGCTTGTTTACAGTCCGCGGCTGGCAGAAAATCAGCCCAAGCTCCAATGAAGACACCGCACATCATTTGAATCGGGGAGCACAAACCCTCTATTCAGCCTTGTGTAGGGTGTTGAGCTATGTATTTGCTACGCTGATGGTGTGCACTTTTTTCTATGGTACAAAGTGGTCTTTGATGTACAAAAAAAACCAGTCACACCTTATTGTGCACAGTTGTGTCTTCATCTTGTCAATGCACAGTACGTCTTTCTCAGCAGACTGGGGGAAGGGCTGAGGAAGTCCAGAACTCTGGTGCGCTCTTGCAAATTCTGGTGTTTGAAGACTCTATCTGCGACTCACGTTAGGATTTACTCTCCTGTATACCTATGATTGTCCAGCCTACTTTTCGATCTGTTATATATTTTCCAGGTGTTTTTTCCTCTCTCTTCTTTTGTAATAAAAAAAGGTGCTTGAATTAAGGTGTGCCTTCACTTTGTTCTTCATTTGTTAAGCGGAACGAATGACAATGGGAGGTCCTATGAATTGGACCAATTTGCCCTTTTCACACATTTCAAATGTGGGCTGTTAGTCAAAACAAATGATGCTGACCTTTTCTGTACAGTGGGGGCTTTCAACCTTTCTGTGAGTTCAGACCCCCATAGAGAGAAGACAGTGAGACCAGAGACTCCTAGCCAGCAGAACATGCTACCTTGCACATTAAATGTTTCTGTATTCAACGTTTGTAAATAAACAGTGACTTAACCAGAACAAACAGCTTCCAATTTTGCTGTTACCATGGATACGACAGATACCTTTGCAAGTTACATGCAGCACAGTAGACCTCATTTAAAGTCAATATGTGTTACATTTTATTTACATGAATCTTTCAGATTGCTTTGTTATGATTTCTTTTGTATCCCTCAACATTATGAATGGACCCCCCATCCTATTAGTTAAAAACCTATTGCATGCTATTATATAGTAACACTATTGTGGGTACACCTGGAATCTGGATTTGCTGATAATAGTAATAATAATAATAATAATAATAGGAAGAAGAAGAAGAGGAGGAAGAATAGTTGTTGTATATAGTGTCTTTCAATGGTCTCAATGCACTTTACAGTGAAGGGGAGATTATTCATCTGCACAGGAGCCCTTTTGTATCAAAGCACTCACTACCCATCAGCTGAAATGGAGTGGGAGAGAAATATATAGCCAGTTAAGCTAAGGGATTATTAGATTGCCAGAGTGAAAGAGCCTGACTGGGAGTTTAGCCAGGACACCAGAGAACCCCCTACTCCTTGCAATAAGTGCTAAGGGATCTTTGATGAACACAGACAGTCAGGATCTTATCTGAAAAATGGCAGTGTACCCATTACTGCCCTTGGAATTGGTCTTCTTTTAGCTCCACAGGGAAGACTGCCCCACTACTGGCCCATCAAGCCCTTTTCTAGTAGTTAACCCAGTTTTCCCAGGAGGTCTCTCATCCAGGTGCTAACCAAGCCCAGCCCCTCGTAGCCTCAGCAGTGAAGCAGGAGCTGGCGGCCGGGCAGAGCGGCTGTCGTGACGGGTGTGTGAGTAAGGCCTGTGGAATCGCTGGCGCGGGGTTGCGCCGAAAGCCTCCCTCAGTGATCTCCCTCTCCGCACTGCTCACTCCCTGCCAGTGCGCCCACCGTTCCGGCGCCGGGGGCACATTGTGACAAATGGCCCCCCGAAATCCTGTGATTGCAAAGGGACGGGGGGGGCTGGGGGGGTTGGCAGTTTCGCTTGTTGGCATTCCTCTGGCTCCCGCTCTCGAGAGGCGATGCACAGAACCCGCTGCCGAATTGGAAGGAACAGCTGGTAAAAATCCGCAGCTACAGAAAAAAAAAACTGTGATCACAGCGGGGTTTTGCAAAGCTTTGCTACCCACAACATGCATCAGTGAGTCCTGGCGAGAGCAGGGTTTCTGGTGTGCTATGAAAGCCTGTTAATATTGCATGCTGGGAAGCCTGAGTCTCTCTGGCCGCCAGCTCTGTGATAGTCTGAAAGGATGACACTAGTCCCCCTCTGATACTGAGTCTGCACAAATGCTTGAAAATCCAAGGGTCATCATTTTCACCAAAAACAGGGTCCTCATACATTTGTGGAACAGGCAGTACTGAAAATTCCATCATCTACATCCCTCATCTTTGACCATGTTTAAAGGTGGGAATGGCTAATAATTCTCTACCTGTGATGTATGATCTTGCATGTAAGCTATGTTTTTTTCCCCTTTTTTCCCGTTTTTGATATTACAAAGTCGTAAAAGAATGTTATTTCCCCCAAATCAGCTTTGTGCAGGTCTGAAGAATCTTGTAATTTAGTTCCATGGCTGCTGTGTGTTCTCTTCAGTGTAATAATAATAAAAAAAATAATAATGACAACAATAACAACAGTCATTATTATCATCCATTATTATTATTACATTATCCAACTAGGTAGGTTTACAACTTTGTTCGAGCTGTTCAATAGCAATTCCCTCCCTGTTAAATCCAACCTGCAACCTTTTACTCTCTGTAACGCCAGCCCACACTGGGATGTGTCCCTGTTTCATCAGTATGACGCTGTTAGCAGCAACACGTGATGCTTCGGGTGGCCCAGTTATTTTCAGTGTAGTAGACTCCGCCATGTCGAGCAGAGGCCTATAATTACACCATGGGGCCCTTCATCAGAAGGGTTAGTGTGTAATTATAATGACAAGAGGCTTCTAACCCCCTAACTTCTAATGCCCCGCATTAATAACTGGTGGGGTGATTTAGCTCCTGATGTAATTGCATAATGGTGGGGACCTTTTGTGAGTGGTAATCTGATGTTTTCCCAAATTCACCAGTGGGGGGGGATGGGAAACATGATTTCAGTCCTGCTGCACCCAATTGGAAACGGCAGCACAGGGTAGTCAAGGTGGAGTCTGGGTAATTTTTAGCTGGAAAGTGTACATATTCACTGCCTGTCATCAGACCGAAAGTAATCGTAATAAATCGTATACTTAATTGATCGCCCTGGGGAAATTCGTCCTCTGCATTTAACCCATCCAACACAGTGAGCAGTGAGCACACACACACACACACACACCAGGAGCCCACCAGGAGCACACACACACCAGCAGTGAGCACACACACACACACCAGGAGCTAGGTGCTGGGCATCTTCTGCATATAAGTTGTGTGGGGTTTTTTTTGAATAGAACAGTTGTTATTCATTGACTGACACCTGCGCAAACGCTGGGTGTTGCAGCAGCAGGTAATGAGAATCTATCCATCCAAGGTAGTCAATGCTTAACCAACACAACGTAAAACAATATATATATATGTATATATATATATATATATATATATATATATATATATATATGTGTGAAATACACACGTATGACAGGATGTGGGCAAAATGACATCCTGATGGGTTGCTATGCTTCCTTGTAAAATGACTCAGAGACCAGCGCCCTGACCAATCAGAAGACGGTCTGTCTGTCTGGACACTGGCTGCACTGATCATGTGACCACACTGTCTGCGCGGAGGAACTTTGATTGACACGCCCACCCCTCCTATCTCACCACAACGTGCCTTCTGCTCTACCATTACAGCTGGTTCCCATGGAAACTGCCCCCAAAATAGGTCCTGATGGCAACGCTGTCTCCCACCTGCAACCACGGTTTTCAGAGAAAATCACCGAGCACGGAGAGAGGGAGAAAAGGGAGAGAAACGGAGAGACAGGCTCAGACATCTCCTCTAACGCCTTGTCTGCACACGTCTGTGGCTCTGCATCATTGCAACAGCTGATTTTCCTGTCTGAGCCAGTTCCATGCTCTTGCACACATGCACGTGCTGCTGTTTCTCTGTCTAAATCCACCTTTCTTTATTTTTAAGCCTGAAAATTGCTTTTATCACATTATTGCAACAGCCTCATAAGTAGGCTAACCCCTGCATTCAATTTTTATATTTTACATACTAAAATATTCCATGGTAAGATCTCCTATGATAGACCATGCTAAAAAAGAGTTCTGTGGAGACCAATGCAGGAAAGTGCTCATCCCAGTCAGGCTCAGCGGATATAGAGGGGTGCAATTGCGATTCACAGGGGTGAACAAAAGGTAATATCTTAAACAAACATAATAAATGCTATGTAGACATTGGGATATAAGGAGACAACTGGGGGTGCACTGAGGCCCGTCTGGGGGTGCAATGCACCCCTAAGCACCCCCATATCGCCGGCCCTGTGACAGTAAAGAGTAAAAAGCAAATACCAGCCCAGAGCTCACTTAGGAAGTTCACATTCGGAACACTATCTGAACTTTGGACAGAAATGTTCACCACCTCTTTTTCAGGTTAATTACAAAAACGAGTGTTCAAATGAAGGATTCACTTTCTGCAAACACGCAGTCGGGGGGGGGGGGTTCTTTTGTGCAATCCTCTGCCAATCAACTCGAGGCGCTTCCTTTGAAACTCCGCTGTTCTTCCCAGCTGCTTAATCAACCTGAGCCGGGAGGTGGACAGAAGAGAAATGTGGAGAATGAACAAGGGGGCAGGAGAGCGAGGAAATGAGGAACGCACAACGCGTGATCGGCGCCGCCGCGGTTTTCATCTTTTCAGCGGGCAGATAGAGGTGATACACGCGTGCGGCTTCTCGCACGTGCCGAAAGGGCATCGCTTTCCCGGGCCCGCTTATCTGGCGGCGGCAGAGGCAGCTCCCGGCGATCCCGCGCCACGCGGCTTTGTCTCACTGCCAGACACTGCCACACATCATGGGCTTTCGTTAGCCAATCAGAGGTGTATATTGGCCGTCGGGTGCAATTTGAGTCTTCAATAGTGAGACAAAACTAAATGGAAGCAGGGCACACAGCTGTGTAGTTAAGTATTCATTTCACCAAGTCCTAAGACGGTGTGTGTATTATACTGAGAAGAGAAGACAGTAGGACAGACAGTAAGGAAGAGGACATGGTGGACCTGCCTGAGGAAAAATCTGAGTTCTACAACACAGAAAAAAGTCAGCCCGATCAAACAGAACTGCAGAGTCCAAGGCTTGGCGGGAGATTGAAAAACTTTGAATTAAATTGAATGCATTTTTCTTTTCTGTGACTAATAATGAAAAATATAAGCCATGAAACTCATGTTAAAAATCAATCCTACTGTTCGGGAGTGTACATTTTGTTCCTCTCACAAAGACTTGGTGGGAGGACCCGTGGGTACCGTGTGGGCAGGTTTTATATGTCCATCCTGACTGATATTAAATGAACTGGCAGTGGTTTTATGTAACCGAGCCTTCAGGTCCACTGTACCTCCGCTAAGTAGAGCAGGTGGGTTTGTATATTAGCTAAGTATAAAACTGTAGTCTTAAGTATAAAGTACCCAAGCCAGGCTGGAGTTGAATTTCCTCCAGTCAAAGTATGCCGAGTGTGTAACACGAGTGAGAGGGAATAACACTGAGGAATTGATGCCTTCCTTCCAAATCTCGTGTACAGGGCCGGCACACGCTGGGAAATGCGTTGCCTGCCACAGTGTCAAACCCCTCAGGTAGGCACCGAAAAGTCTCCGTTTCTCTCTCTGCTCCGCTGCTGCTGCAGCGAGGCCTCCAAGCCTTGCGGCTAACAACACATTTGTCTGGAATATTTCATTTACAAGCCTACACACGCCGCCCGTGAGAAGAGGGTCTCTCCCTCGTCTCTTCTAATCCTGAGACTCGAGGTGCCGTCACATTCCACAGGCAGGTCTTTATTAGAAGCGGTGCGGTGGAAAAGAGAGAGGACATCGTTGTAGCAACACACAGAAGCAATTCTGCAGCGAAAACACCCAAAGGTCCACTCAGATGAACAGACTGCTGTGTTTTTAATAAGATGGCTTTTTTTTTGCAGGAGTTGTGCTGTCCAAGATGGCTCAAGTCCCAGATCACCAAGGAATTTGTTTGAGAGGATGGTGTGACTGTGATTGTTTAGACTCCACTCTGGGTTGCCTAAATCAGGTTCACAGTGGGTCTCCTGCACTGTTAGTGATAATGAATGTCTTGATGTATTTAATGATTATTATTAATGTTTTAATTCTGCTTTGAGATGCAGTTAATGCTACAGTCAATATGAAGGCAACCCATGGTACATTGGTGAAATGTATTATACTGTATAGCCAATAGTAATGTTGATAAATATTACAAGACTGTTCACTCACAGTATGTTATCAGTGCAATGCTGTTTGATACATCAATTAACATTGCAGAAAGTGTGCCATGGGCAGTAATTGTTTTTTATTCATTCTAATGTTCAACATGCATTATTCAACAAAGGAACGTGGAATTTTACAAACCACTCCAATTTTTCCAAGTTAATTTTGTAACAGAGGTAAGGAGGTGTCTGGCAATGGCTCCATTTCACTAACCAGAAGTCAACATATTTCTGTTCCACGGTGAGTCTTCAAGGAAAACAATGCCTGCCTTGCCTTTAGAATTTAAGAATTTGAGGAAACAATTCTGTTACATTTATTCACATGTATTACATTTATATTAGACATGCAAATACAGTGTAATAATCACTCATGGCCTCTGACTCCGCCCTTCAGAGTATCCCCACCCAGAAAGAAATGCGCCAACATCCACCATGTCTGACCGGGCAGCAGAGGATTAAGGACAGCAGAACCTGCCACTTCCCTGTTAGGCTAAGCCAAAGAGCCAGAGGCATGGCTGAAGGTGGGTACTGCCGGCGCAGCAAGCTTAACGCGTCTCACAGCTAGCCGGGAGAGTGTAAATAGACTCACATATCTACCCACAGGGAGAAATCAATACTTGGCTGTGCGTGATTGGAAACAGAGGCAATCAGCTGTCGGTAATGATGCCCACCGGTGCATAGCAGGCCACTGAGGTCCCTGCCTGAACCAGCCTCCCTCACTTTGAGTAAAGTTCCAGTTAGTCACGCACTGAAACGAAGGCGGAATATTCCCCCCATTACGAACACGTGGGTGTTCCCGACGCCAAAGATACATGTGTGTCCTGACATCTTGCAAATTGATGGTCTTAATAAAGGAAAGGAATGAGGAACGAGACGCACCCGCCCCGGAACTTCAGTTCATCTAGAAAAGCCACAGTGTTCCGGAACCAGCAGGGACTTTGTCAGGGGTATGCTGTAAAACTGAGAAGTGCTACCCCCTGACAAATCCACCGCCACCACTGAGACGGCTCTTTTCTGAGCAAATTAAATGTGAGTGGAAGAGATTGTTTGACTGATTCACTAATAGTGGATGCATGTCTCTCTTTGATTTTGAAGTTGGCAGGTCTGCTAGATTGCTCCATGCTAGTCAGCCATTTTTGAAAAATAAATCATTGAATACATTAAAACTTGATGATCACATCATGCAGGAGCAGTTGCAGTCATGCTGGGGTCTGCCACTGGGGTGTCTGATTGACAATGAGACCTATTTTGTCTGGCTCCTGTTGGACTCTCACATGATACTACCCCACACATAAGAGCACCTAGAAAAAATAACACTTACTTGTTATAGACTCTTTGGTCTAGTGAGATCCTTGATGATCATCACCTTGATGGTTATTTCCTCAAAAAAAAAAATCAGTATATTATTATTGTGTGTGAGAGAGAGAGAGAGTTTGTGAGCATAGTGGAACCACTCACTGGGTATTTGTAGTTCTGCTGAACTGCTTACTCAGGAAACACTTTTTTTAAAATCCCACTCGTAGCATTTGGCACTTTCTGCCTCACTGTCTGATCCAGAATCAGATTACCTAGAGTTAATTGTATTGCTCAACCATTGTCAAAAAAAATTTAAGCAAAGTCGATGAGTCCAGGTGTCCATTATCAACACCTTCAACTAACCTACTACATCATTAAATAATGCTGGTGGCCTCTCATCTGCTTCAAAAATCCACAGAAACCCACCAGGAAACGGCGAAAAAGTTAAGTTTTCTCTTCCCACAAATAATTAATCTTCTCAAGGCGACTGTCTGCTTCACTTTCCCCCCGGCTCATTGATTAAGGGACTGAAATCTCCCCCTGGGAAGGTGTCCCAGCAGGGCCCCCACCCACCCCAGAGCGGTGGCCCCCGGGGTTGGGGGGGGATAGCTCCTTATCAGCCCAGTTCTCCTGCATCTCTGCCCGTCTTCGCTGGCAGCTCTGAGGGCTAATTAGCCGGCTCACGTGTCTGCAATGAACTCCAGCCTCCACTGTCCACGGCGCCCTCCGCGTTCGCATTAAGCCTTTGTGCTGCCTTAAATGCACTCAGTCATTTCAACAAAGAGAACAAAACATTCCCCCCGAAGCCTTATCTTCCTGATCCCACGGAAAGCGGAATTACGCTGTCAGCGCCGAGAATAAGCAGGGGCAATTAAGGAGCCAGTCTGAAGCCAGGGTGGTCTTTAATAACGCATTTACTTTAATAGTTATTCATGCTAGGCTAAACATCATTGATGTGTTTTTTAGCCTGTTTGAGAGTATGAACAGCATACAGTATGTCATGCTACTGTTGGTGGAGAAGTACATCAGGCATTGGGAATACAGTGAACGACATATAAAACATGTCGCTGATAGCAATGTATAATCAGTCTGAATCATCACAAGCGTTTTAATAATGTAAATGTAATGTAAAATGTTTAATTAAAAATAGCTTATTGAAAATTTTTAAATGTATTTTAGTTCTAATATTATCATTATTATTTATTATCATATTATAAAGCTATACAGACTTCAGTGCTTGTTCCACTGTTATTGCCACCTTGTGTAGTTTTTATTCCCCCATGACTTAAACGTTCTCTCATTCCCTGCTAATTCTCACAGATCATTCGACAAAAGAGTCAATGATGTATAACAGTGTTAGTAAGGTTTTATTATGCGTTAATAACAACACCATGTTCTGAAGCCCCATTACATCCCCTGTTTTCTACGGGAGAGCTGAACATCAGACCTTTAACTCCCATCCCCGAGCTTCCCATCGCACTTTAATTTGGGGTTTTAATTCTCGCCTGAATGGGCGCGGTCTGTTGCATGTTGTTTCCAGATGCGTGAGAGGACAGACGCTGATGGAGAAGTGACGGGGGACTCGGAGAGGGGGTGAGGGGTGTTAGGGAGGTGTCTGACACTCCCTCCATCCGTCTTCATCACCTGTTGTCAGCCAGATGGGGGAACGCCCTCTCTCTCTCCGCGGGCTGGCTGACAGGTCGATTTCCCCCCCCCTTCCGCTCAGTAACCCGGGATGAGGTCTCGGATCGCGGCTCGGCCGGTCGAGCAAACCGCGCAGATCGATACTCATCATCAGCTGTAGAGCAAGAGCTGGTGGAAGACTGCTGACCAATCAGACAACGCACTGCTCATGGCACACGCACACAAATACACACACAAACACACACACACACACACACACACACACAAACACACACACACACGCACACATATACACACACACAAACACACACACACACACACACACACACACACACACGCACACACACACACATGCACACACGCGCACACACACACACACACACAAACTCACACACACACACACACGCACACAAACACACAGACACACACACACACACACACACACACACACACACACACAAACACACACACACACACACACACACACGCAAACACAAACACACACACACACACGCGCACACACACACACACACACACTCACACATAGTATGATACACACACAATATGCATATGCACATGCATGTGAAAATACTCATACATACATGTATGCAGAAAGGCATGCACCACACACACTGTACTATACACATACTATACACATGCACATACACACACTCATACACATATTCATAAAGACATGCTCACACACACACACACACACACACACACCACCCGAAAATGATTAGAGAGGAGGCGTGGGGATAGCACAGTGCTGCTTTGATTTATTGCTCATGTTCAGTGTTCTGTTGAAAATACAATGGAATAAATAGAAGCTCTGGTGAAAACGCTGCTGTCACAAGGGCATAGAGACGCTTGCTGATGTCATTTTGGGCTTTTTAAGTGATGAGAGAGGCAGGGTTATGGCACCCTGACAGCATTTATTTTCCAGTCAGAAACAATACTGGTGAGCATTTATTTCTTTGAAAGATGTGCATTTTTAGTAGAAAAAGCCAGAGAAGGAGGGGGAGGAGGAGGAGGGGAAAGACAGGTAGTTGTTGTTGTGTTAGTGGTAGGAGGGGGAGGATGAGTTGTCATGTTAGTGTTTCTCAAATCCTTTCTTTTTTCAAAACATTATAACAAGTGCAAAACTCTTAAGGACCCAAACTCCCCACCCCTGGCAGCAAAAGCCTTGAACACGTACCAATCCAAAGTTTGACCTTAGATTTCATAAGTATACCTAATAGAAGCCATGCTGCACCAAAGAACAACGTAATTACCAACAGTTAGTTTCATACTGCAAGCAAAACATCATGAACTATCATTATCAAAGTCTGTTATCAAAGTCATTGCCAGTCAGCCCATTCCTCTGTTCTTCTGCATTTACTGTAAAGCTATCTGGACATATTGCTGCCATTAAGTCTCTACCCTGTGATCATTTCTCTCAGAAATGGGACTAAATGTTTTCAGGGTGATGTTGTGTTTTCTCAGAGTTCACGTTGTTGTGGCTGGGCATATTGAAAGTGCTCCTTGGAAGATGTTTTCATGGGTTTCTGAACGTACTCCAGAGAGGGAGACAGGGCAGGTGTGCATGGGTACCATACAATACATCCAAGTCATACTGTGTGCACCTTAGTGCCGGGAGAGACCGAGGGAGAGAGAGCATTCCTATTCTAGACACACTCTACACAACAGCATCTCTCTTCCATGGACTATTACCATATACGGAAAACACATGCTATTCCATCAATCTTATTTGATCTATTCATTGACCAATTGATTACATCTTTTGTAGTCATTTTAATGCACTGCATGTAATTATTATAGTTGTGGAAAGGTGTGGTTGACATGCACAGGGTCAAAGTTAAACTGTTGTCCTTGAAGCCTGGAGACATTACAAATCGCATTTATTAGTTTTATTGCAGACAGCTTCATGCAGCATGGCTGCCATCACATTAATTTAGCCACAGAGCCCTCCCATACAGCCAGGCTGTGATTGGAGCAATCTGCGCAAAATGAGCCAGTCAGGGGTCCAGTGACAGTATTTCAAGGTAACATTCACACCCATACCAATAAAGGCCACATGACCGGTCCCCCAAAACACAACCCTTCACTCGCTCTTACACAAAAGCTTGGGCCTGCTGTGGGTGCATTTTTTAATAGATCTGAATGTTATAAAATGATATGACTGGTATAACATGGGTGGTTTGAGAACAGAAGTTTTTTTCCTGCCCATAAATCAGCAGTGGGCCTCACTGCCACAGTTGGCTCTCAGACATTATTGCCCAATTAGCATCTCCATCTGCTTTCTGTCTGTCTTTATGCTCAGCTCCCCCCAATTCCACCTACACTTATTTTCATGTGTATTTAAACATATTAAATGTGTATTCATTTTAACACTTAAGCTAAAAACCCTTCTGCGTGCCACTTAACCAAAAATGCCACATTTTTCGACATTTGTGAGGCTTTCAAATGTTTTACTCAAAATATCAAACATGGTGTATCAAAAAATTCAATACATATCGCTAATATTTTTCTGGCAAAAGTAACTGTTAATTTAAAAACTGGGATTCTGTAGAGACACCTCCTACACAGAGACCGGTTAAGAGATTGTGAAGTGCTCTCTTGGTTCTATGACTATTTAGCCTCATTATCTCGCTGTGCATGGGGGAAGTCACCAGACATGTAGTTGGAGACACATAGCTGGTAACCAAGGTTACATGGTGGTTCATATTGACCAACTTCAGCTGCAGTATCTCACAACTTAAAGAATGACCTGTAGTAACCCCGTAGTCTAGTGGACTAGGCTTTTAGCAAGATGAGCAGTGTTTGAACCTATCCAGCCGGCAAACTAAATCGTCTAGGAATCCAACAGTAAAGACAGCTGAGCAATTCTACACTCTCTATTAAAATATTGAAATATAAATGCTGTGAGCCTGACTGCTAGGCATATACTGCGTTGCACATACATCCCCTTGTGTATAAATAAACTAACCTACAAAGAACCATGATTTGGCGACTGCTGGAATGCCAAAACGTTGACAGGGCAAGAATGGGCTACTGTGGTTTGCCAACATAGTGGCAGGCCATAGTAGACCAGCAGGGGTTTGCTAATATTGGCCCACTAAAGGCAGCTGGTCAGTAGAAGAAATGGCAAGCCAACAACATTAACTGCTTCTTCTCACTGGCCAGACATAACCAATCAGGGGCGAAAAGGGGTTATCTAGGGTTTTTAACAATATGGCAGGCAATCTACCCATAGGCGTAGATTTAGTAAGGGATGGTAGGGACAGAGGTGGAAAACCCCAGCTTCAGAAAATAAAAGTCCTACCATGTATTTGTTCTAGCCATTCACTAAACAAGGTGATTTCACTAATTAGCTCCTCTACCTGGCTGAAGAGTTAATTGCTAATTAAATTCAGATGGTGTAGTGCATTGGTGGAACAAATACGTGGCAGGACTTGTACTTTCTGAAGCTGGGGTTTTCCACCGCTGTCTCTACCATCCCTACCTAAATCTACGCCTATGAATCTACCAGTAGAGAAAACAGTTTCTTAAGCAGAAATGTCTGCTCTGATGTTCAAAATTAGATATTTTTGATGTGTCGTGAAATTAGCCCGCTGAAATGTGCAGATTCTCAAGTGAAAATCTTGCAACAGCCATTCACACTATTACTGTTCAAATTCTTAACTAGTGCAGATGTGACTATCACAGTCTGGGTAAACTGAACATCAGTAATTAGACAGATATATTTTAAGCTTCTTGCAGGCTATATTTCAGCTGACAAATAAGATGATAAATTAAAGACAAAACATTCATAACTGTAGTCTAACGAAGAGCACATTTTTCTTGGAGCAGAGATAGCAGGCTGTTCACCAGGTTGTTCAGTGCTGTTATTTGCCTTGCTACTATTTACCGTAGACTGTCCCACAACCAAAAATTCTGTACTTTCTAATCAAAAATATAAAGAAATATTATGTCTGATTAATCAAACACACAAATCCAGAAATCTACCCAAGGGAGGCAAGACTTCATTGCTTTCACACTGATTTGTTGCAGAATTTCCTCTGGTGTATGAATTTACTGATTGATCAAATATAAATATTTGTCAAATAATGTGTTTTTAGCTCAAATTATTCATTATTTTAGCATTTAACCTAAATTTGGGAGAAACCCATGCCATACTGCAATGAAGGCCTTTGAGCAGAAATTCTATCTCATGGTCAAATTGAATGGGTTTCATTTCAATACTTTTCCATGGCCATGACTCTCAAATCTGCACAGAACTGCAACTAGATGCACCAACGTTCTTATTAACACCCTATGTAAATACATAATAACATAATACACAATATGAAAAATAATGGATTCAAGATTAATGCCTTGGAGGTATCATTATCTCCTATGGTCAGCTTGTTCCTGTACTCAGTGTTTTATTTTTTTTCTTGTTTCTGTCAGGAAAGAATTGTCATTGAACCTACCATCATCCTTGGCAATGCTAATTTCCATATTCATCACAGTATTGCGTTGCTTTTATGCACATGACAAATTTCAGTTTGAACAGGGGGTCAACAATATCCCGTTTGCTGAATGTACGGAGTGATTATGCTCTTAAAAAATAAAGAACAGCTGAAAAAATTTCCCATTATTCACAGCTGCTATTAATGGCAGCATGCAGGCACCATTAAAATGATTATGCAAGTGCTTCATGTACAGACATTTTGAATCAATTGAAAGGTAATGGACTGACAAAGGAAAACCAGAGCAGCACCCTGGAACATAACCATTTTCTCTTTATTTGTCAGTCACATTGTTCTTCTATAATAACCCCTGAGGAAAAGCACTTACATGCAAAATAAAGAAAAATATGGAGCAAATTAAGCTTCCCGCACCTTATCTGGGGATTATTTAAGTACAGAGCTTTGGAAAGCGGGGGGGGGGGACAGGAAAGAGACACTATCACTGTAAAACTGTCAAACTGCAGCCAGTGCTGCAACACAGCTGCTCAATGCCACTCGCAGGTTTAGCAGGTCCAGTGGAATCCACCATGGCTGGTTAGGGTTGCCAGTTCAACTCCAAGGGGGAACTCTACCACTATTCATGTTTTCCCTCATTCTTTCTTTTCTTCTTTTATTCCCTCCTTCTTTCTTTGGCAGCTGCCCTTATCTTGGGTAGCTTTCAGAGCAACATGAGTTGTAATGCCAAATACAAATAAGCAAGTGCAGTAAAGCCCACAGAACTACTTAAAATGCACCACAGAGCCATCCTCTCTGTATACAACATACTTAATATGTACACACCAGGTACCTAATATTTCAAGGCACCCAGAAGGTTTATGCATGATATAGTGATATGTGGCCACACATGGAAACCAACAGAGAAGACTAAGATCAAGACTTGATGAGTATAGTGTACATTACAAAAACTTATTTCATATTTCTTTGTTGTTGTTGTTAAATAGCTTGAGGTCTGGACTCACATCTGTAGCACAGCACTGCAACAGGGTTTTTTTGTTATTGTTAAATGTTATTAAATACTGGCAGCTGGCAAACTCATAAAGATTAAAACTTATAAGTGTAACGCTGCCCAAATATAATTGATCAAAATTTAAAGTATTGCAGAATCTGGACATTGGAGTAGTTCAAAAACAGCGGGGCCTTGTAGCAGTTGAGGTTTGCGCTAAATGTTCCCACATGTAATTTACAAGTAAGTGTTTCAGAAATATACCTCTTGTAAGGTCACACCAATACTCAAGAGCCAGCTGAGTCAAAGTCATTGTTTTGCATTCTGATGGTGACACAATGCAAATAGACTTACCACCGGGTTCTGACCTTCCTTGTCACCCACAGACGCAGTCAACTCCCTGCTGTCTGGGAACTTCCCTCCTGCCTGTAGACACGGACCTCCCTCCCAGCATGCCTTGCAACTTCCTCCCTCCCATTATCAGCCTCTTACCTCCCGCTTCGACCATTACCCCACCCAGGAGGCCGTGATTTTAAATCACACCCTCGGTGCTCACTCACGCTTACCCCCTGCCCGTGAGACCCATCCTCACCTCTCATGTGCCCAGGACCTCAAACAGGCATATTTAACACAAGGATACAGCGGAGGTTGTATTCCGCTTTGCTACAATGGCTTTCAGGACAGCTTGTGCTCACTGTGCTATATAGAACAATACATCACATAGAGTGCCTTAGACCTAGGGCAGCAGTGTGTAGCTTGGGTTATGGGAACCAGAAGGTTGTACGGTCGAATCCTGTAAATTAAGCACATCACGTAAACAAAAGGAACAAGGACCAGTCAGCGAGGCGTTCATGTTTTCTTGTAAATGAGTGCATATTTATTGGATTCTAAAAAATACTTGATCTGTTTTTTGTCTGTTTGTTTTTTTTTTTTTTTAAAAGGAAGTCGTTCAATCTTTTACAAAACTATTTAACTTTTTTTTTTGTTTTTGCTTTTCCTTACTCTAACATTTCCATTATTGTATTGGTTTTGTTGGTTCTTGGGTTTCTCAAAAACAAAACAAAACAAAAAAAAACATGTCTGGAAGACAATCCCTGATAGTGTTTCTGTACATACATACATAGATACATACATACATACATACATTTTAAAAAAAGAAACAGAACTTATCAGATGTCCCTAACTGAAGAAGGGACACATGATTCCATGGCACAAAACAGGAGTCCTGTTGGAATTCTAAGACCCTGAAAGGTCTGTTGAAATAAGTGAGGCAAATGTTTTTGCATACGTCCGAAGCACAGGCCTGTCTCTAAGGCCTGCCTTCACATTACGCACCTGGTACTGAATGCTCACAGACTTAACGGACCACTGTAGTTGCCATTTTAAATGGGTGGACAGTGCTGCTTGTCGAAAAAAAGCTTCTGACTACTTGCCAAGCATTTTAACTAAATATTTGTTTAGATACGCCTACAAAAAACCCTGAAAAAACATATATGAACAGACCCAATGAAATTTCTGTGGTAATTCACCTGTCCAATCAGGTTAATCTCTTTAAGTGTAGTGCCACCTGCTGGATGAGGTAAGGAGGAGTAACCACCCCAAAAAAGATCATCTCAGACATCAACACAACTAACAGCTCTACTTGCAGACACCTATACTGATCCTACTAATCTCGTTTAACATGTGTACGCTGTCAGGTAGCAGACGATGGAAAAATGATAATAGTTACATTTTCAAATGTGGAACCCACCCTTCTCCAAAAAATTAGTAAACTGGATTTTCTATCACAGAGCAGGGACGATTTTACCATGAAGATGTCAGACACTCCTGTCCTTCACACCTGACCTGGTTACACGTGTTAAACAATTTTTTTTCACCGACACACCTAATGAACCAAGGAAAGCCATAACCTGGAAGGACCCTGTGATTAATAATTAATCAGAGTCCAAAGTAAAAAAAAAAAAAAAAAAAACAACACAAGTTATACATGTATAAAAAAGCAAGTTCGATAGAGTAAGTTTTCTGCATAATATTCACTTCAAACAGGGAACTTGTAACTTGTCATCTTCAACAGACACACTTCTGGGTTTCTATGTGAAAAGGAGCGATAAATAGAAGGCCCTCATCAAATCAACTGTTTCTCCCTCAGGCAGTGTGAGCAGGACCCTACAGTGTGAGTCCAGCAGGCAGGAACGGGGTCTTTTTCCAGGGTGAGAGAGAGGGAAAAGCTGAAGGGTCACTGCCAGACGAGAGGGGGAAGAGAGTGCAGGGACCACACCAGGATCCCAAACGACGACCCAGTAGATTCGAGTTCTTCAGCGGAGGCTTCCTGCTCACTCTGACCCCCGACTCTCTCTGGATGACGACCACAGACACACGGAAAGTTCCTCTGCGTTCCAAAGTATGCATGGTTTATCCGGGGGAGATGACCGTGCTCGGCGTTGCGATGCATTGCACGAGACCGGGCCCAGTTCACCCTGGGAGATGACCGTGGTCAGTACAGCGATGCATTGCACGAGACCGGGCCCGGTTCACCCTGGGAGATGACCGTGGTCAGTACAGCGATGCATTGCATGAGACCCGGCCCGGTTCACCCTGGGAGATGACCGTGGTCAGTACAGCGATGCATTGCACGAGACCCGGCCCGGTTCACCCTGGGAGATGACCGTGGTCAGTACAGCGATGCATTGCACTAGACCCGGCCCAGCATGCACTGGGCTCAGGCAGACGCCATACCCAGCATGCAATGCTTCAGCAGTCCTTACAGAGAGAAGCTGCCGGAGGTCCCGAGAGAGAAAGACAGCAGGGGAGAGAAACAGAGGCAGAGGGGGAGAAAGAGAGGTTGAGAGAGGAAGTTGAGGGAGAGGAGGAGAAAGAGAGGTTGAGAGAGGAAGTTGAGGGAGAGGAGGAGAAAGAGAGGTTGAGAGAGGAAGTTGAGGGAGAGGAGGAGAAAGAGAGGTTGAGAGAGGAAGTTGAGGGAGAGGGGGAAAAACAGATGATGGAGAGAGACGAAGACATCCTTCCGCATCCATAACGGCCAACATAATGGAAATGGCGTAATGGCAACATAAAGGGCATTAACAACTATTTGACAACAATCAATTAGCCGTTAATTACAGCGAACGACGCAGGACTGCGGGCTCGAGGAACTCCAGGAAGTTCACGGCAAGGACGCCAGGCACTGAGCGGCCGCCGGAGGAGAAACGCCAGCGAGGAGAGGAGAACGGAGAGAAAAGCCGAGGAGACGCACAGCGAGGGCATCTGACACACTTCACTCACAGCCGCGTTGGGGGGTCTGATTATTTGCTCTGCAGGAGCCTGGATTGGCAGAGTCCATCACTGCTTTCATTGGCACCGTGGGGGTTGGAGGGGGGGTCGGGTCGGTCTACGGAACACGTGCAGTCGTCGCCGCGGGCAACACAAGGGAGTGCTGATGCCAGCGACGCACAGGTACTTTGTACCCGGGAGGACAAAGTTGAGGAGAGATTTCTGACAGTGCTGGGATGTATATATATATAAAAAGAAAAGAAATGGGGGTGGATGCTGTAACAGTATTCTCAGTTTCGCTGCTCACTGCCTGCCACCCACGAGCTCTCGCAGCCAGAGAGCTGTGACCAGCCGCTGCGAAGGAAAAGTAATCTGGAGACGCGGGGAGAGACACGCCGGATCCGCGAGTCTGCGGGAATGACACGAGCGTACAAGTCCCACCTGAGGGAACGTGCGTCCCTGATAGCTGCGTGTGCTCAATATCCTTGCCTGCCCTTCGCCCATTAAAGGATTTTTCCATTACTGCAACAGGAGGTGAGGTGCGGCTCCTCTCCAACTAAGCTTTCAGAGCTCCTGCTGGAGCAAACAGGCTGCTGACAGCCAACCCGACACCCACGTCTGTGGGCGAACATTAACAAGGTGAAAAGCATTTCAGCGCTGGTGGAAACCTTCAGAAAGTGTAGCTGTAGTGCACAGGGTATAACCAGAGGTCAGGTGACTGGAAATGTCCAATAAGGCGACAGTGACATTTCTCAATAACTCTGGGCCTTACTTCCCCTACTCTATTGCCCCTCTTCACTCCCCTGGGCTTGTGTCATATGACCATTACACCCCCCCAACACGACCCCCCAGACTGCCCCCCCACCCCAAAAAATCCACACCCCTATGTCCATCCCATGGCTTCTTCACACATGTCCATTTTGGGGGGAAAAACATTTCGACAACAGGAATAAAAATAATTATTATAATACAAAAAAAAAGAAAAGGAAGTGAAACAGGACAGCGCCCGTTCCGTCCGCGTGTGCCCCCGAGGCCTGCCGTTATGAGGCCACCTCGGCACGGACCGACTCCGTCTCGGCCGGCGTCACCACCTGCTCCTCCGTGGGCTCCAGGGCCAGCTCCTCCGCCTTGATGAGGATGGCTCCCTCAGGGAGCACCAGCACCTCCTCGCCCTCCACCCCCGGCGCCTCCGCCTCCCCCGCCTGTGCCTCCTCCTGCCGCGGGGTCTTGCCACCGGCGGCGGGGGCGGCGGCGGTGCCGTTGGCCTGGCTGTGGCCCATGGCCTCCAGCTTGAGCCGGTACTGCTCGGCCTCCTGCTCCTTCTTCAGCAGCTGCTGCCGGTACTCCTGCGCCTTGCGGTTGGCCTCCTGCAGCTGCTTCTGCAGCAGCTCCCTGCTCTCCTTCTCCGCCGCCTCCTGGAGAACGAAGGGACGGGAGGTCACACCACAGCCCACGCCCCGCCTACACAGAGAACGGAGCCGTCCCCCCCGATCCCGCCCACGATTCCGCCCACACCCTTCCCAGCATGCAACACTCTCACAGCCAGGAAATGTTCCCTGGGAGATGGTGCTGAGAAAGTGTGGGCTGTGCTGCTCGCTGGACTCTCAACCACCTCTCCCACACACACACACACACACACACACACACACACACACACACACACACACACAAATGCGCGCACACACACACACACACACACACACACAGACACATGCGCGCGCACACACACACACACATGCGCGCACGCACACACACACACACACACACACACACACACACACACAAATGCGCGCACACACACACACACACACGCACGCGCGCACACACACACACACACACACGCACACATACAGACACATACACACACACACAGACACACACACATACATACACTCACACTCACACTCACACACACAGAGACACACAGAGAAACACACAGAGACACACAGAGAAACACACACCAGCATCTCAGAAGAGCCTTTTACATAAGACCTGTTCTGCTCCGCCAAACTGGCAGACTGATATAGTTACTACTGCACAAACTTCACCAGTGTGAGAATCACACACAGCAACTTGGCCTCAGAGATTACTATCTGCGCTTGGCATACATAACAAATCCTGAGGTCACTGCCAAAGTCAGGCGCCAAACAAGGGGCTGCGCCGGGCAGATGGCACGGGGCAACGGTGCGACTCTGCCGCTCTGGACACCAGCACACATCTGCCACGCTGGTACAGATCCCGCGAAAAACGCCGCCATTGCCTGCCCTGCCCAGCGGAGCGCTGCCGATCACACTGACAACAATAACCAGCGCGGTAAGAGGGAGCGTACCGCGCCGGTCAGACTGAATGGAAATGACGTTCACGCCACAACGCTAACTATAAAACTGCGCCAGAACAGTAACCACAGACACTGCTGCGATCACTTCCAGAGATGTTTTTCTAAGCACATTAATATGCCAAAGCAAGCACAAAATGCATAGATCAGAAATTCAGAGCTAAGTAATTCAGAGCTAACTTTTATGATGCGGAGGTCATCATAAAAGATCATGTACCTGAAAGGACCTAACTGGCAGCTGTTTTTGGACTAATGACAGGGATAGTTACCGTTGTGGTTGTCATTCTCAGTGTGATCAGGCCTTTCGTCACGCCTACGCTCGACCTCACTGACCTTGTCCTGGGGCTCCGTGTGATTGGCTGATGACTCCACTCTCCTCTTGCGTGCAGGCGGGGGCTGGACCTCCTCTTCCACCACCTCCTCTGCCACCTGTCCGGCTGGCACGGCCACCACTGTGCACACGACACCAAAAAACAAGGGCTCAGGCCGTGACCCTCCAACTCTACCCCTCTGGCAAACAGCCAATGATCCCTTTTCTTGTCCCTGAAGGCAGAGTCTCAGCTGAAATGGGTCACAAGATCACTTCTGGTCTAGATTTATGCACCGTAAGACTACCAATCGTTAATGATCACTGCACAAGTTTTCAAAATGACAACTCTTTCTCCTTTTACTTCATTTAAAGGGTTACGTAAGACTCCTTTCTCCTTCCTCAGTCCCAGACCCCGGTGCAATAATGGCAGACAGCAGTGATTTCAAAGCTTTAAGACACCAAGCTGCTGTGACTGCAGGAAGCATTCGGTTTACATTATGCAGACTGCGATTACATTACGCTACTCCCTTATCCTGGCTTAAAACGCTTATACTTTATTTGCAGAAATCCATATTCATCCGACACCGCGTGTGCGTAGCTGCATTTGTCCTGCTGTGTGTGTGACGGTGCGCCCTCTAGTGCTCACTCTGCTGCCCATGCTGCATGGTGACGAAGAACTGCTGTCCCAGGCCGCCCGTCTGCAGGTTGCCGTACTGGTCCGTCACTATGGTGATGACCCTCTGACCCCCCTCGCCCACCATGTGCTGGATGGCCGAGTCCACCGATTCGGCTGCGATGACTTCCTCGGAGTCGCCTGGCGGAGACAGAGAAGGGGGTGGGGGTGGGTTCAGTCACGGGGGCCCTGGACAGCGTGGCTGTGTCACGAATCTGCGTTCAGCTTAGCGCTGATGTCCTGCAGCTAGAGGGGGTAATGAGTCAGAGACAGTACATTAAGCAGCAAGGGCAGGACTTCTTCAATGCAACAGAACACATTGAGAAAAACAACTGACAGGCAAAACAGCAATGCTGTTTCCAGCACTCTGAAATTCACCCCCATACCCTGGTCATTTCCAACAAAATAAAACAGGCATGCCTGATTAAAAAACAGAGCTTTGTGAAAGATGAGGTAAAGAGTTTTAATTTCAATCCTATCTGGTATTGATACATGGCAGACTGTTATCAATCTCATATCCTGAGCTGAAAGCCTTGTTTTAATGCCGGTACAGGAGCAGGCAGCGTTATCGATAACACTGAACAATATGAGTTTGTGAGACAGGTAACAGTGATGCTGGCGGCAGAGCTATTTTTACACTGTTCGATATAGAGGTTGATAAGAGAGATTTGGCCACACTGCTGCTCGGATATTCAGGTAGTGAGCGAAATCCTACATTTTCTTTTCCTAAAGGCGTGCGAACAGCGTACTTCATGTGGCTCGGTTGTTCAGAACGAGTCAAAGGACGGCATTACCGGGTGAATTTTTAACCGAGGCGTAAGGAGGCTGGCTGTATTGATTACCGATGAGTGCTCAGTAGATTATGTAATACAGGCAGCCACAGGGAGGAACATGTTGGTTGCCTGACTGTAATGTGACTGTAGACAACACCATGTGCAACGCATAATAATTTCACTTTGCTGTGATATTAACAAGGGCTTCATGTAGCACCTTAGAGAATACGATGGCAACAGTTTCTTTTATCTGCTTTATGGACACATTTATCAAGAGCAACACGCATATTAGATTAGTCTATTTACTCAGCTGAGCACTTCCCGAAATCATTAAGTTTCAGCACCTTGCTGAAGGGAACAGTGGCTTTCCCCCGCTTAGGATCTGAACTTGTAACCTACTGTTATTATGACAGAAGTCCTGACTTCTTGGTGTGCTATGTCTGAGTTGGCTATGGGAGCAGCACTACAGCGGAGGAAACAGTCTCCCCTGGAATCATTGCAGGAACAGAGGAGCCCACGGGCACAATGTGTGCGCACACACACACATGCACAAACACACTCCCAACAGAGGCACCCTACTCATAACTTCCCTCACACGCTCACACGCAAACACACATGCACACATTGCACATAAATATGCACAACACACACTCGCTTGTAGACACATTCATTAAATAGTCTCAAACACATATATGCGCACACACACACAGACACACACAGACACAGACACAGACACACACACACACACACACACACACACACACACACACACACACACACACACACACACCCTCCTCTGTTCCGGGCTGGCTGCGGTGCCATCCCGTGCAGTGGAGCGGAAAGGCTTTCTCAGGACAATCCTCCCGGCGTGTCAGTCCCGGGGCTGGTGTGAGAGCGATCCTGTGCTAAAGCTGCTTTATCTTCCCTGCGCGTACCCCTGCGCAGCCCAGGGCCCCAAATCCACACCCCGCCGGACCAGCTGAGTTTCAGCAGGAAATACGCAGGCGCTCAGTCAGAAAGCCTGCCAAGCAAGCACACGCTGCGTGTCTGCTGAGCGCTCAGCTCACTGCAGACCCGCCGTGTCCGTAATTACACCTTTATCAGCGCTGCGCAGTGACTTATCCCACCTCTTCTGCCGTTTCTTTTTTATTTCTGTTTTTGATTTGTTTTATGTCTAATTTCATTCTTGCAAATGGTGCTGTGGTTATGTCTGCACTTCCTCTGGCATGTTTCTTTGGTATATCACATACCTAACAGCTTATGGAGAGCTACTGTAGATACAGATCTGACTGAAGACATTCAGTTCCCAGCACAGAGAGCCACCATCAATCTTTCCTGTTGCCTGAGCCATACGTGACCCTTCAGACAGTTATCCCCAGGTCTGTCGCTCCACCTATGTTTGCACCAATGGTGCAAGAGAAGGTAACAGATTGCCTAGCCGCTACATATTTTATTCTCTTTTATTAAACCACACACGTAGCTAGCCAGCTACATAGTTGGCTAATGTTAACATGGAAAGCATGCATTCAGATAGGTCCCGATGATACTTCCAGTGTTTATTCTGTTTCTATTCTGAGTTTTTTTTACTTATGCTTTTTTGTTTAATGGATCTTCTTAAATGTGATTTTGTGGCCTCATATTCACATATCCTGTCCTTTTTGGTCATAAGAAAGGTATATGAAATGCATACATACATTTTAATCGTATTAGCTGTGTAGCTCACTAGCCAATTCCACTGTCGCATCCCCAGCTAGTCTGGTGGGCACTAAGTATCTGTCAGCCACGCCCCGCGGGGATCTGGTGGCCTGATCGGGACAGGTGGTGCCACCGGCCCTACCTGAGGTAGTCTTGGCGGTTGTAGAGATGAGGTCGGCGAGGTTCACCACCCCCCCAGAGGAGATGATGAACTGGGGGGTAACAGTGCTGCTGGGCTGGCTGGAATCGGGGTTCACATTCACCTGGTTCTGCATCCCCTCCTGGACACACACACACACACAAACACACACGTCAAGCGGAGGAGACAGCAGCCCCCAGCAACAGCTACAGCTCCCACTAATGAAAGCCCTCAGGTGTGTGCCACGTTGTTCCCTGCTTTGTTTGCTGTTTGATTTTTTTTTAACAGTTATGACAATAAAAGCACCAGGTCCTTCTCATTTAATATGTGCAGCAGGAAGCTACAACACCCAGATCTTCTGCACAGTCTCTGACAATGGAACAGCAATCAACACTTGCACTTGTTACATTTACATTTATTGTTATTTTGCCCTCTGTTCTAAAGGATGCTAACGGCAAACTTTGAAAGATCAAATCCAAACCTTGTTCTGCAGGACAATGTGAGATTTTCCACTCAGAATGCAGTCATACGACTGGGCAGTGGCAGGCTCTTAGCTTTCATAGGTTGTGCGTAAACAGTGTCAGTGGCTGGCTAACATTGAGAAACATCCCTAGCTTAGAGCCACAGCTGCTGAAAGACACGCCTGACAGTACGGTCTACTCAAACATGCCCATCCTCACACTTCCTGCTTTGTGGACTTAGGTGTTAAAGCCTCCCTTCAGGCAAAAATTCCAATCATCTTCTCCTTTAAAACAGAATGCAACAACTGGAAATCACCACAGGGGGGGCGACATGACAACTGCCAAAGACAAGTGCAGCAGCCCTTGGAGAAATGGTGTCTCGGGAAGCAGCGTGTGCAGAAACCACCCGAGGAGGGGGCGCCGAAAACGTCTCAGGTGAGAGAGGGCCACACCTGTAGCAAAACCATGAGCTCGGTGTTCTGGTTGTCGGCGGCGATGTCGAAGGGCGTCTTGTCGAACTTGCTGAGGGCATGGACGTCGGCACCGTACTTGATGAGGAGCTCCACCACGTCGCGGTGGCCGTGCTCGGCCGCCCAGTGCAGCGCCGTCATCTTCAGCATGTCTTTGGCGTTGATGTCGGCTCCGCTCTGCTGGGGGGGGGGGAGAGGGGGCAGGGGGAGAGCAGCCACAGATCAGCAGGTGAGAGCAGAGACAGCCTCCAGGGACACATCCAGAACCCTGGAGTCCACAGTCTGACACCACCAATGCAAAAAAATACACACAGCTCTCCAGCATGCCTTTGTCATAAAATAAGGAATCATCTGCTCTAACCATCATGGCAGATAGGCACGGCAGAGGAGATTACGTGTTTAGCTGTGGCTCTCTTACAGTACCAGCACTTTACCAGGGTGGCTATTAAACAATGGATTCACACACGCTGGGCCTTACACATTCTGTCTTCCATGATAACTTCAAAACCACTCTGCTCATTCCTGTTCTCAAATGAACAAAACAGCCTGTTCAAAAGCTATTTTATTAAGAACCCTGGTGAAAACACTGCGCTTATCCAGAGAGCCGAAAGACTAGCAACATGAAGTAAACAGCTCAAACTGCACTACTTCAAAAATCGCTGTTTAAACCTCCGGTCAGGGTACGAAAAACAACGTGTACCCCAACAAGCAGCTCCACAATGAGGGCGTGGCCTTCCGCAGCCGCCATGTGCAGAGGGGTCCTGTCCACTTTGGTTCGGGCGTCCCGGCTGACGCCTGCCCTGAGCAGAACTTCAGCGGTGGAGTAGTGTCCATGCTGGGCAGCCAGATGCAGCGGGGACGTCCCCAGCTGGAAAAAAGGGGGGGGGGTCCCCAAAACCCAAACTTTACACACAGATTGAGCAGAAGGGAGCCATGGAACTGAACTGAGCTGATGGTCTTTATTGTTTTTGTTGAGTTTTTAATAGGCATATTGTTTTAGTTGGTTTTTAATGATGTGCCTTTTCATAGTCCTTAGCCACCTCTTGTGCGGGATGTGTAGCATAGTGGTAAGAACCAGTGTACCACATAGGTAGGGAGCAGGACTCGTAACCAAAAGGTTGCTGGTTCCATTTCCTACTGGGGCACTGCTGCTGTACCCTTGGGCAAGGTACTTAACCTAGAATTGCCTCAGTAAAGCTGTATGAATGGATAATATGTAAAACTGTAACCTATGGAAGTCGCTCTGGATAAGAGCGTCTGCTAAATGACAGTAATGTAATGTAACGTAACTATAAAAGGAGAAGCTGTCCTTGAGAACAGTGGGGAGACACCTGAGGTTATCGCTGCACAGCAGCTGCACACATTAAACCCTAACTGCAGTGTGCTTTCAGTCCTCTTCATCAGAGTCTCTGCTGAGCAACGGGGGGTGCAAATCAACCAAAAGACACTCAGAGGCAGCCGAAATAATCATGTGTTCTTTATGTCATAATAGAACATTCCCTGAATGGGAATGGGGAGCATTACCCAGTCCGTGGTGAAGGGGGCGCCGTTGGCCATGAGTGACCTGACATCATCGTCCTGGCCCTTCCGAGCTGCTTCCAGCAAACGCTTGCCTAGGTCCACCAGTGACATCTAAACAGCAAGGGGAGACATAAGGTAAAACTGCCCGTGTTAAAGTAGCCTCTCTCTGTGGATTCTGCTTTTAGTTAAAACTAAAATACTTACTGATTTTAGCTCAGCTGAGCTGTTAACTGAAACAATGTCCTGGCTTGACATCTCTACATTTAATCCTCTACAGTACAGGCTTAGTCATAGACATGTTCTTAGTGACAGAAATATGCTGTTGGTGGTGTGTCTGTGCTACTGTAAAGATGATGTAAGGTTATTTATTTTGCATTTTTTAATATCTGCAACCTGGACAAATCAACATGTATGGAATTTTCCAACAGGTACAATATTATGTCTGGGATGTTTTGCAGTAAATCCTTGTTTATTGCAGCATAGTATGTTTTTAATTATACTGTGGTAGTAGTGTTACCTTATGGTTGGGTGGGAACAAATTGGTGGTGTATTGTCCAGCAGGTATGCTCTAATTGCGTAAATACAGTTGGGGGGGGTCGGTGTAACGTAGATATACCAGAGTGTATCTGAATGTTACAGCTATATAACCATCAGGGATGTTGGACATAAATACGTCGACAGTCCAAGTTAGATTTATGGCATGGTTTAGTGCATATTATACAAGACGGCAAGGCAGGGTAGGAAAAATATATAGTTCATAATCTATCTATACCGGTATTCAAAAAGCTGTATGATTTACACAAGGCTTTCATTTTAACATTTCGGGACAAAGCAGGGGTAAACTTCCTTGGAGTAACGTTTTTCCACTAGAAACTGACGTCTGCGGATACCCATCATTCCTCGTCTGGAATAATTAATTTGACCTAAAATTATCTAAGTTAAATCGCAGCTCACGGTACGGTCATTTTTCGTTGGTGTTTTGTGTTACACTCCCACGAATTCTCAGAATCTGCTGAAGCCACACTTGACATCTGTTGTTTCAATAACAGATTTCAATTTCTGTCTCAAGGCCAATAGTTTGGGGTAACCTACCGATAAGCTTTCGCGGCCATATTTAAACAGTACCAGGTACACAAGCAATCCGTGCACTGTAGTGGTCGCCGGAATAAGACTACTTGACTATAGTATAACGTTAACTAACCCCGCTCGCAAACTAACACCATTTTCAGACTCATTTTGATCTAATTCCCTCTCATAAAACATAACTTTAGCCATGGATGGGGTTCAGGTTAGCATCAAGTTGTACTGGCTAGCTGTCGAGCTAGGAAGATGCAGCGCCTCGACTGTATTTTGCTAATGTATTCCACCTTTACGATGACACCTTTCATCTAGCTAACTAGTTAACACTATCCACAACGCACGCTTACAGCATGAAGCACGTTATATACCGCAGAAAGGGGATGCGAAAGTTTAGCGCACAAACAGCGATGCAATTAAACATGGCAGAGTCCAGCAGCCATCTTATTGCTGAAGCCAACTGATAGCGCAGCAAAACAACAGAGAAACAGTGCGGGATCGCCGCGGATAAACCGCGCCTTCATAAAAAAGTACAACATTAACCGAGTTTAAACACACGGTTAGGACAGGAAACCGTCTTTAATATTTAGTTGTCGGTGTTCCGGGGGAAGTCGGATCTGAAATTCCTATTTAAACTCGCAGAGGAAAAAACCACTTCCACATCCGGTCGGTAAAACATTGTCACGGTGCGCTCAAAGGCTTTCCAACAACTTTTCCAAGTACGTAAGGCAGTTCGCTTGCTTAACTTTGCCATAATAGAATTACATTAGCTGTATTCTTTTTTCATCGCTAGTTTTCGTAGCAACAGTACCTTTTTGAGCTGACGCATCGGCGCATCGTTGTTTCAGTGAGTTGTAGATTGTTAGTCTAATTTGGCTAAGGTTGACTTTCGGCGATCATGAGGTGTCACTTGCCATTTAGCTAGCTGCATAACATAAATCACTGTCCACAGCAGGTAGCTAACAATTAAATTTGCAGAATTTCATTTGCCTGCAAATAACTACAGGTAATGGGAACTACAAACCACTAGCATCGATGCTAACTAAGTAGCATACCGCCAATTCCACGTGGAGTTGATTAAGAGTCACTGTTTACCCGCTGAAACGAATGGTTAGCTAGCTAATGCGCCAAAGTTAGCAGCGTATCCATTTCCAAAGTAATACATTTTTAAAGTAAGTTTATCCACCTGGCGAAAATGTTACAGCTGGCCAGCTAACGTTAGCTACTTTTTGTTAAGCCATGTGTTTGGTAAGGGTGTACTTACCTCGCTGTGGAGGAGAGGGCGTTCGCTAACGTTAGTTTTCGTACATGTATCTAGCCTCTCCAGGTCAGTTGGTTTATTTTCTCTAGTCTTCGCACAACTTTGGAAAATAAATATTTATTATTGTTTTTCCCAGCAGTGGCTCAAATATGGCGGCTTGCGCGACACCGGAAGTGGAAACTGAGGCGGACGCCCCCCCTCTCTCGGGGCGGATGAATACTCAAGTTATAATTTGATGAGTTTGGGCCTTAGTGGTTTTTCCTGAGGCCAGAATATTGTCAGTATATTTACGACATAGCCAAGGATGCCAGGTGCGCTCTACATTTTAATATTTTAATTTAAAGCACTTAAATAGCGGTAAACCAGTGAAAACAATGGGCGTTGCGGGTCCTAGTGCTCAGTGTCGATCAAGACTGAAAAACCGATCATAATATGCCGCGGTCGCTAGGTGGCAGTAATGTCTACAAGACCAACACCTTAGCAAAATTCATTTTTAAAGGAGTCTCATATCATTGGTAGGCTGTTTACCATGCAGTAGAAGGAGACTTTGGCTCAGTGTTAACTATTGGATTTAAACAAAACTACGAAGTTATAGGTCAGGCACTGCGATCCTTTAGAATTCAATTGTGGGCAATTGTCAGTTTGAATATTTCTTTGTTCTCCAAGGTGAATGAAGCAGATCGTTGCTGGTTTAAATTTTAAACAATATTTAAGGCACCATTTTCAAAAATTTTTTTGAATTTAATTGTTGGCATTTGTTGGTAATGTAAAAGTTGGTATTTGCATGTCCTTTGAGATCTTGATCCAGTTCAGAAGTTCTGTGGAGGCATCCTACTGTCTTTGGCTTGATGGTTGTTATACTGTCAAATAAAATGAAGTATTTTTGTTTCATTTGTGTTCTTCTTGTTTCATAGAAAGCCTAAATAGCTGTTTTTATCCAATATTTGTAATGGACAGAACACATCATGCCTTTGATAAACTGAGCAAGATGTTTGATCTGACTTTCTTCAGCTGCTGAAACCTGTTTAACCTCACAGTGAAGCTCATCAAATATGCTAAGGATAGTACCTTTGGAGTGCTGTAGGTGTGGATATGTGAGCATATGTAGAAGTTTAACAAAGTACCTCTTTGCTCCTGCTTTGTATTTGCTCTTATGTTTTATCACAAAGGTTTACTTAGGATATATGATGTGCTAGCAGAAAAAGGGAAAATGAGATATCCAAACAATTGGAAAGACAGCAAAAAATTGAGCTTTCAACACTGGCTAAATGTCAATGTCCACATCTCTTTGCACCATCTCTAAATTATATATACTGCTTCACAGCAGACTGCCAGCACTGTGATCACAGCACCTTTATGTGACAATTTAGAGCAGAGCAAAATGTGTGCAGGGTAACAGCATCCACAGGTAACCCTTATCTGGTGGGATAAATCACATTCTGCACATAGAAGATCCTGTGGTAGGGATGAATTTTGTGCATACACACAGTTGATAAATGAGGCCCCTGGGATTTTTTCACTTCTTTTAAGGCTGGGAAATAAGCCAACGGTCTTCACTTTGTCAGGAGGAGACCGTGCTGGGCCAGATGAAGTCTATAAATCTTTCTGCATTAAGCTGCGTTAGCTTAGTTTGCCGATGTATGACATCACAGTAACCCTAAGCAGGGTCGTCCTCTGACTGGCTGACCCTCAGTCACACCCTGTTCTTGCATGCCCCCATGACAGCTTTTTTTCTCCGCTTATGTATTATTTCAGAAAATTGGCTGGATTTTTTTTTTTTATTAAAAAAAAAACATTTGGACTAAAACATTTTAGGGCTTTTAGGACTTTTTCCAAATGTCAACAAATTGATTGTCAACAGCTTGAGTTTACCAAGACAGTATCAGTATAATTGTTAAAAAAAATATATATTTGATATGGCATGCATAAAATAATTCAGCTTCAAGAATTGGCATACACTTGTTTTATTCAGATTTGCTTTATTTCACCAAAGAGCCAAACCAATGAGATCTAGCCATCACCCCTGACAACTGGCCAGTACACATTACCGGCCAATCAGTGTTGACTTCTCATACCTTGGGAGTACACTGATATTTTGCTTTCAAAAGTGGTTGCTGTGGTGCAACAGTATGACAGTATGATCCAGCTTGAAACATTCATAGCACAAATGATACACCTACATCCCATTTCCCTCGGACATTCAAACAATAGCCAAGAAACTAAGTGGTCAGCCCATGGTTGTAATTCTTTTAATAACTTGTGTATTATGAACTATTCATCCCACATAATCACTGTGCTCTGTTGAGCCCTGCTCAGAGCAGACTGAAGCAGCAAAGTGGATACTAGTCATAAATTAAATAATACTTCAAAATTAACAATTCCATAAAGTGTCTCAAAATAAAAGGCAGTTCATATAAAGCGCAAAGTGGACTGTCACATTTTTGGCTTGCTGAGAACTTGTACAAAATCTGCTCTTGCAGGCTGCTTAGCTGAAAATGCATAATAATGCTTTCTGTGGTTCTTTCCCTCTGGCAGTAAAGCCTTCCAGACATGGACACAAAGGCCATATTTGACAGTTTTTTTTTTTTTAAAGATACAGCTTAAAGGGGTTTATCTTATTCTGTCACTTCTACCGTCACAGGCCCTTCACGTCAGCTCTCAGTGCAGATCTGGTCCAAGACGTTTGCTTGAACCACCTCTGGACAAAGCTGTCGGGGGAACCACATTAGAATAAGAGGAAGAGGATATTAATCGGCCTCTCTTGGTCCCCCAGCTCAGAAAAGGCTTTGACATCTTTTTTTTTCCAGGAATTTACACCCGTGCACAGCTGAACTGAGTGTAGGTTCTCAGAAAAACACTACTGCAGAAATGCAACAAGAAGCCACATGACATGGTCAGACTGGACAGAACTGAACACACTTAGTTGGAGGACACTACCAGGGAGCCTCATTCTGTGCATATACCAGTTGATTTCTAACACTGTAGCTGTACCTTTTTTTTCCCCCAAGACAGTTCCTCACAACTACATAATAGTTCGGACCGATGCAGATTCTGTAGTTCTTATACAACAGGCCAGAAACTAGACAAAAGGCGTGGTCTTATCCAGGCGGGATCGGAGATGGCGGTTGCGGGAGGCCTTACAGCAGCAGACTGAAATCCAGCGAATCGATGCTGGCGATTGGCTCTCTCCAGTAGTTGAAGGAGTTGTACTCTGATAGCTCCGCCTCCTCGTCGTCTCTCCCCTCCCACTTGCGGGCCTTCTGGGCGCCCTTCTGCTTTTTCTCCGCCTTGCTGACCTTGGTTGACACGCTGTCGGCCAATCCCAGGCCCTCCAGCTCTGACAGGTCGAGCTCCGGGATTGGCTGCCTCCAGAACAGGAAGGAATCATACTGGGTGTTTGGGGTGTCCAGCATTTTTATCTGGGTAAGGATGGGAGAAGGAAAAATAGATACAAATGGATGAACAGTTACAAAATGCATTGTATTTTTGCACTACAATCTGAAAAAGGGTGTATTTTTTCAGCTTCTGGGTGAATCTCATTTGTATAGCATTTGATCCTCATGTTGTGTCAGTACTGAAAAAGCATAGCCACAATCTACTGCTTCACCATAAAAATGTCATTAAGTCACCAAGAATACTAAATGAATGCAATGTAATGTAAAGTCATCTCTGTCAACATGTGTATCCTATTTTTTACTCCAAATTGACATGGCACTGCACTTCTTGAATCCTCCACAGCTAGAGAGAAACACTCCAGCTAGTGCTATCCATATGCAGCCAGTCACCAGAGCACTTCATTTTGTGGAGTGTTGTTTATTAATTTTGAATATGTGTTACACAATTTGCCAGGATTTAAAGAAACAGGTTGTGGCTTCTGTTTCTTAATGTTTACAGTTCCTGGTGTTAACTGATGAACTACTGCTTTGATACCTGTAAATCTAATGGCTTTAAGAGCTAAATCTACTGCCACCCTGTGACATCTGACCAGTGATAGGCGAGAGATGCTCCAACAGTCCCATAATGGGTGGGGCTCTAATGCATTACCAGTGACTCAACCAGGGTAGTATTCAGTATTCATTTATCTTTTATGTGACAATGCTGCTCTCTTTTTCTCAATTACAAAACACTATTAAGTCACAGCATAAAAATGAACTGCAGTATTTTGAAAAGTCTCCACTATGAAGAGTCTCCATTGTTTCATAGGAGTCGGTGATCGACAGCATGGGGTGGCTGCAATATGGGATGAATGAGACATCCATCACTGATCAAACTAATTGAACATTTACCTTTCAGACCGATCTCCAAAGCTTACTCGCAAGCTGTGCATGATACCCTAACTGTGTGTGCACAGTTTCAGCCTTTGCAAATGATAAAGGACAGACTGATGCTAAGCTTATCTGGAAGAACAACACAGCAGAGGTAACACCCATTTCAGAATATTTCCCCGCTCATTTTAGGCATTGGTATGGTTTACCCACACTACGCTCCGTCGTGTTGTTGCTCAATACTGCGGCATCTGCCTAAAGCCCCCCCCCCCTTCGAATTTCTAGTCATCCTTAATTTTAATTTAGCATATTGGCATCATCAGCAATTTTACGGTACCGTGTTCCGAATGTTGGATCACGTGACAGGCAACGAAAAAGCAGGGGCTTATTTTTGCGAATATTAACCGGTGAATCCGGTATCCTACCAAGAGCTTGGGCGAGTATACCTCGCGTTTAAAAACCCAGTCCAAAACGCGACGTATGTGAACACAGTGGGTATATACCCCGGCATCTAATGTCAACTCGCCGACTGTCTCGGTCTTAGAAAAACGTCATCCACTATCCATCTGTGCCAACCGACCGTCGCCGTCCTTTCTGTGGGGGGTATAATAGGGCGGCCCACACCCACCAGCTCGTGTGGTCGCGAGCGAGCATGGAATTTTCTCGCAATGTCTTGCGCACCTTTTTTTTCGTCCCCGTGCAGCATCATGCCCATTCGTCCATCATAAGGCCTAATTTAAGTCAGGGGGTCATGCAATACCAATTTACCCTAAAAATAGGTTAGCTGGCCAACTGCGTTCACAGTCTAAATCTGGGCGTCGAAACATGTGACAAAGCATTCCATACATATAATTAAAACAAAATATAGGCTACAGATGACTATATCCATGGAATGTACACATTTATCCGCAACATATCACTTAAAACACTCCACATCTAATCGCTAATTTTCACAATTTTCAACCAAAACTGAAAACGGTACCTAATGTCGCATTTTAAAACGTATAAACTAAATGTGTGTCTGTAGCTGATTTTTTCTAAAATATGCATCTATCCCCATTTACACCATATATTCAATCAAAATACAAACTGACAATCCTTTCAAACACATCTATGAAAAGGCGAACAGGTGCCTTGGATGAAGCTCATAATGACAAATTTTTAAAAAATGCGACGGTCGAGTTGCCAACCAAACTAGCAAATTCAAAGCTGCCAGTTTACCGTTTTTGAAATCCCTGCAGCGGAGAGAACAGCTCCTTCTTTGTAGCGGTGCCGGCTTCCTCCTTGGTGAATGGCCGCTTTTGTTCAGCTCCTGAGCAATGCTCGTGCAAGCGGCTCCTCCGTAGCTCCTGCAAGTGCACAGTGCGCGCGCTCTCGTTCATCAGCCGGGTCCTCAGCCACGCCCACAGCAGCTCACGCGAAATTGCCCCCGAGAGATGACCCTTCACTAAGAAATATGCTTTCAGTCTGATACTGTACATCCAATGCAAAATAAAACAGTATAGTGAACCCTGCATAACCACATGGAGTGACAATCTCGAGAAATAGTGAGTTTGAAAAGTGCCGATACAGAAATGATCAATAGACCTGTACTGATTTTGACATGAGGTCATTTTTAGTTATGCAAGATTACCACCGGTGTACTTCGCCCAGAGATTATCAGGAATTGAGTAGTGGACATTGCATCGGGACTGATATCTCTCTAGATCAGCTCTGACTGTTGTTCCTCAGTGGGTTTCTTAACTGGGTTTCTGAGGCATTCTCTTCAGTCATTCATATAACCTGTTTCATAGCAATGGAAAAAAACACATCTTATCAATAGTCTTGTAGCATGTGAGCTAATACTCTGTAGGAGATCCATAGCCTGCTACTGAGATAGTGTACCCCCAATCCTGCCCAGGACTTACCCTGTCACTCTGGGGTCACACCACACTACACATTGTATGCTTGCATTTAAAATCACTTGCTTGTTAAATGCTCCAAATGCTTTGTGAATTAAACATGTCGCTTGATGTTAATTTGTGCTGCTAAGTGTAAAGGTGCATCAAAAACATTTGGTCAGAATCTGCCCTGTTTTGGGACAGCTGCCTTAATTAAATCTAATCAGTGGTTACATAAATTGCTCTGGGTCATAAACCAGTTAAGGATATATATAGTTTTAATGAAATGAGACACTAATACGCTCACCTAGTAATAGGGTGGGAGCAAACAGAAGTTTGAGAAATAATGGTAACCCCTCTTTCAGTTGGTGTAAACACTGTTGCAACAACACCTTTCTCATTAGATGATGTCAAACTCACATCAGCGTTGAATTATAAGAGCCCAGCTGCAAGCCAAACCAGCGAACACATGTTCCCTTTCATCTTGGCATGGGAAACACTGAACAAACCAACCCTCACTTCATTTTACGCACAATACCGTTCTTATCCATTGGAGGCGCTATTCGGTTATGCCGGGGAAAATTAGCTTGAAAAAAAATTTAAAACCTAAGAATTTCCTGATTGAAAACTTGGAACCACACCTCGGTGTCTTTTAGAGGAACTTTACGAATGCGGCGGCACGCGCTACCGAGAGAAACACCGCTTTTGCGCGAGGATATCGATGTTGCGTTAAAGTGAACGGGTCGGCTTCGCGCACATAAAACGAGGTAAGTTAACACTACAATAATATGCCATCGACGTTCAAAAAACGGACCGTGGAAGTCTTATTGAAATAATATCGTGGCTAACTTTCGGTGTAGATGCGATTTTGTACATTTCCAAACACCCTCCGTAGAACAAAGATCTTTGAATTTTGTTACATTGGTTTTATATCTCGCTCTTACGTACACTGCGCTGGTCAGGAAACGCATGATTTACCAACCTTTTATATTAAACCTTAAACGTTAATCCGGTGACTCATTCGTTCCCGGTTCGGCGAAATCATGCTGACATGGATGAATAAACTGTTGGGTTTAGTTGGTCACCACAAGATGTATGATCGTGTAAAAAGTGAAGTTAATACTTCATACTGGTTAATACTTGAGCTTACACACTGTATGCAGATTGAGTTCATTTAAAATTCTCTATCTGAAATGAAGGGTATTAATCAGAAGCTCATACACTTGACATTTTAATTACAGAATTTACATTTAAAAGGAATGTATCTTGTAGCGACTAGCAAATGATCGCTACACGCAGAGCCAGATCATAGGACTTATAATAATCGTTTGTTTGAAATATGAGATTGTCGCACACAAACGAACATTAGGTCACTTACTCCGTTACATGTTAGTCAACTTCATGGGGGAGCTTATTGTAAATAATTAACTACAATGGCTTTCTTGTTCCTCGTTCTGGTTTCAGTGGACTCTCAGACTCAAACGCTAAAAACAGCAGTTTCGTCACACGGAACATGACCAGGCTACAGGTCTTTTGGCAACTGTTCAAAACAATAAATAAATAAATATCGGAAGCAGTCTGTCAGTGTTTGCGTCAGTGGCCCACTAACTTTTCCCCGGCGGGGCTGAGAGTTACTGGTTTTTATTTTCACAGGGGGAAATCCAAGAATTGGCTCGTCTGGCCATATGGAAGTTACATGTAGTCAGTGGTTATGTCGCGGGGGGAACAGCAGCTCCACATCTCCCGGGGTTCTCAAGAACCGCCCATCGCTTTGGATGTTTTTGGGCTGATGTGCATTTTCGAATTTTGGAAGTGGTAATCTTCTTCCAAAAAAGCACAAGGGAGACCATTCATACCCATGCGTGCTGGAAAGGGAGTTCCACCACCGCCGAGGTCTGAGCGCAGCCACTGTGCTAACAGCTTTTCCTGCTAGCATGGCAACGCCGGACGTCTAGGACTGTGCGTTAGTTCACCCATTTCTGGGCTCTGCTGCACCATACCTTAATCGCCCCCAGCCTGCCTTGCAATTTTTCATGCATCCGTCTACCTTTATTTAAAATCCTGAATGTCAACGTCTGTCTCTTATCTGTTAATCTGCCTGTGTCTAATCCAGTTTTTATTTTGTGTTCAATGAACCTTTCCTTATCTGTTCTTGAACCGTAGTAAACATGAGCCTGCGAGTGATCCGCCGTGGCTCTGTGCGTTTCACCTATACTGCATGTCGTCTTTTCGCGTATTCCACCACTTCCTCGCATATGTTACCCCAGGGCTTGTATTTGCGCGTTATGTCAGCCCGTTGGCACTGCATAGGTTTTCGTTTCTACCGTTTTACGTGGCTGGGAGCAAGGGAGAGAAGGAAGTGGCCCAGATATTTCACTCGGTCTGCGTGTGATGTGATGATGCAGACGAAGAGCGGGGAGCGCTGTTGCCGAACCCCACACGGTGTACGCTCCCTCTGCGGTCGTTGGCGTGACTCAGGCAGGAAGAGAGACTGACGTGGGATGTTCCCATAGAGAATGCCAGCTCCCATGACTAGCTAGAAATTGAGCACCATCACTCTGCCACGAGGAAGCACCAAACTGAATACTCACGAATAGTTTATTAGTGTTTTATTTGTTTTCGTGTATTATTATTTGCTCAGTAGACAGCCTTTTCAGCGTCAACTTGAATGGCTTGCATGTTTTTTTCTTGTTTTATGTTTTGTTTTTACATTTTAAGGGTTGTAGTTAAACAGTTGTGTAGTGTGTAGTTAAACCATTGGAAATATCTTACAGCTCCTCAGGATGAGCTCAAGTGTGAAACAGCAACACCTCTCGTGGGAACCTTCAACATTTTGGATTCAAGCCCTGTTCCCGTACCAAGAACAGTGTATAGCTCAGTGTATACCTCAGATGTTTGACTCTTTGCAGACCTTTTGTCTTTGTTGGTAATGGCTCAACATGCACTCATTGCAGAGAAATCTCCCACACACTGCTTGTGGCAAACAAGTCCAGTTGCTTTGCCTCAGTAAGCCTGTGACTTTAGCCAGTGACATTAAGACTGAGCGCAAAGTGGCCGAGATTTCACGTCAAAAACATGACTTCTTGTCTGTTGCTTTGGAATGGAATTCGTTCTGGCTGTAAACTCACCACAAATGCTTTTAGGAGCAAACAAAGCACTTGCCACATGACAAAGGGTGCCTAGTAGTGGTGCCTGCTGGGAAGCATGGTCCTCTAGAATGCTTTATCCATTTTAATTATACCCAGCAGCTATTCATAATCTCAAGAAAAAGGGAAGAAAAAAATAGCCAAACGTATACATTGTCCCATCATATTCGTCGGTGGCGGCCATTAATTAGGGAAAGATTGCCGGGTGGTGTTCCTGTTGGCGTTGGTTCCATGGCGTGCACTTGCTCTGAGACGGCAGAAAGCCGCGAGGTGAGCCAAGCGGGCGTTTCCTGTCGCAGGCCGCCGTGGCGACGTCCGGCTCGGCCTGGCCCGGGAGAGAACACAAACATTGGCGGAGAGAGAGAGAGCGAGAGAGAGAGAGTGGCGCTTGTTTTCCCGGGGCTGGGGGGTGTTAGCAGCACACGCAGCTGCAGCGCACCGTTGAACGGTCAGTGGTGGGAACCCCGGTGAAAAGCCCTCATTGTGATTCTGCCCTCAAAGAATCCACACATTTTAACCCCCCCTTACCCCCCTTCCCCCTCCCTCTCCCGGCTTTCAACTTACTGGGCCAAATCGAAACACGGTTTCCATGGCAACGTAACAGCGCATGTACCCAGGCCCTGTGCCCGGCCTGAAAGAGCAGGTATTTGCCTTTGTTCCAGACTTGGTCCTTAGCCACATTCACCCTGGTTTTTTTGTTTTGTTTTGTTTTGTTCTGGTTTATTATTTTTTTTCTCCAGGATAGATCATGCCAAACTGAAAACTCGAGCCAAAACATCTGGAATTATATTGTTTATAATTTACTTTTTTATTTTAATTATTGAGGAGTCGATCAAATAAATCTGAATTGAGTTTAAACACTTGACATTTAGACAAATCTTACATCAGTGCTTCGCAACAACAGCAAGTCCTCTCGCTACTTCACGCTATGCAAATGGAATTCATGGCACTTTTTTCAGTTTTTGCCTTTGTAATATTGTGCCTGTACTGTAGGGTTGTCTCACGTACGATATTAATGGATGTTAAGTCTAAGTCTATTAATAGCTCCGCACATCACTTTGCATCGTGTGATTGGTTTGCTACTGGCATTGTTCCATTGTCTGTCTGGGGACCTGTGACACCGCCTCTTTTTTGAGCCCCATGAGGGGACCACAGCAGTTAGTCATGGTTTGAGACAATAGCGGGGTTTGCACTGGAGGTTTCTGGCTGTGCACCGTTTCCCTAGCAATGTTACAGGGCCACCAGCACGGGGCTTGAGAAAACAGGGGATGTTGTGTTCCAGTGTTAGTAATTTCAGAGAAATGACATGGTACGCTGTTGAAGGCACAACTGCTGAGCGGTGATTTGATCACTGTTGTTCATCATGGCAAATGGAAAACCCACGCGCTGACTGGTGTTCCAAGTTAAGAGGAGTGACTGCGATTGGGGGTGTCCACCCTACCTCATTCTCAAAGTAGAATGTGATTGGCTGCCAGAATGATGATGCCGCCAATCCCCTAGTGCTGTTCATCCATTGATAGGTCACAGGCCAGTAGGCTGATAATCTGCTGCCATCATTATACATCTTTTTGTCTTAAATGTTTTGAAAATTTTGCCATTTTCTCAAAAGACATTCCTGTAGTTTTGAACAAAATGTCTTTGCCTCCAGCAGAAAAGTATCTGGCTAGCTGTGACATAATTGTGTATTTGAAGAAGTTCTGAAATGGTTCACAGATTTTTGAAAATTTGGGGCAGTGTTAGACGCTGGAAGCCTACAGAGCTGTTGGCTCTGTTTTTCTGGTAGTGTTTTCATTCAGTATGCAGTATTCAATGCTGCACTGTTACATGGCCTCCTCCTCCCCTACAGGTTGCCCCACCAGCAACCCCAACCGGCAAGACCCTAGGTGAAATAAGGCTTCCTGGCAGGAGATGATCTAGGCTGATGTCCTATTGTTCCAGCACTTTTGGGCAGAACTCACTGTTGCCTTTCACACTGTGTATTCAAGGTGAAATTCACACTGAAGGTTTGCAGTCTGAGTTGGGTGGAACACAGTTCTGGTCGAGTACGACTTTGTGCGACGGAAATATCACGATGATTGACCAATATGTTTTTTTGCGGTCTGCTGAGACCAGCTCAAGCTTTTTAAAAATTGCACGCTGTAACCCTACGAATGACAACCGTGTTTGTGTGTGGGTGCGCGTCTGTGTGTCTGTATACGTGTGTGTGTGAGCGAATGCATGTGTGTCTGTACGCATGTGTGCACGCGCGCGTGTGTGTATATTTGTTATCAGCGTTATAGCAGGTCTCTGTAGACACCCCAATGGGTGTTGTCATTATAACAGGAAATTACTTGTCAGCACAGTGTGGCTTATTCTTGTTTTTTCTTGCATGGCTCCGCTGGAGTGTCGCAATATGCAGGAAGGTGATTGCGAGGAAATGTGAGCCATGCCAGGGTTCGACGGGCCAACAGGAAGTTACGTCCTTGTCACCTTAGTTTGGGGGAAAAAGAGCTGTCACTCAGACTGTTTTTCTTATTGTTTTGGTGATGAAATCCTCTTTGCTTTCTTGTCTTCTCAAATCCTGTTGCCCTTGCTTGCATACCTTCATGTAGACGTAATAGGCGTGATCTGTTGCCATGTCGACAGACCATCAATATTAGATTTGATTGACCTCACGTGCTCTGATTTATTGAGGATGTTATTTGGTGTGAACCCTGGATATTTTGGAGTTGATCCCATACAGAGGTTGACCTGATAGACTTTATGCTTGCTTAGTACAGATACCGGTGGCCAGTTCTTCAACACCGTTTAGCTCAAGACTGCAAGGAGAAATTGTGTTGTGAAAACACATAGGCCAAACACTCCAGCCCCTCAAATTAATGGGAAGATGACCGAATTCCTATCCCTTCTGGACAGTCTGCAACAGCATCTCCAGACTGGTGACGGAGATCACTGAGTGAGAGGGGTCAAAGGTCATGTGTCATCCCAGTACTCGTGGGCAGGCATTGACCCTAGAGAAACCCTGCCAGACTGCAGCTCTGGGAGAGTTCACTTCCCAGGACTGTGCCTTGAGCTATTTGTAGGAACGAAACCAAATATAGACTGTTTGTTCTGCGTGTTCCAAGCCTTTGGGTACTATAAATCTCATGCAGATCAGAGGATTTGCTCTCCTGTTGCATGGATCTGAGCAGTCCTTATTAAAGGGAGGATTAAACTTGATTTTTTAACATTTTTTAAATATGTTTTCTCATGCCTTTCTCCCAATTTTCACCCAATTTGCAGTTTCTACTTGCAACACATGAAGTTCGTCTCTTTGCTCACACCCTGTGCTCACATAGGAGCCTCTAAGCAGGCCAGGAGCAATCCTCTGACAGCCACTCGGCTGCGTCCAAGTGTATTTTTCCCCACAATGCACCACAAAATGAGCTGATGGCAGTTGGAGAATGGGCGCATCCCTGCTGACACCACCAAGGGACTTTACAGGTGTCCCACGAGCCATCACAGGGCACTGCTAGCAGAGAGATGAGGGAACCCTGGCTGACCTACCCTTCCCTGTTCCCCCCAGTGGAACGAAGCCAATTTGTTACACTGCCACGGGCTCCCAAACCACTAATATGCATTTAACAGCCATTTAGCTGTAAAGGGAATGTGTGAATGAGAATGTGTATTGTACAGCACATATAGATGTATTCATATGTTTTTCTGGTGAGCTGGCATGACCTTGAGAAGCATACTTAACCTGAAGTACCCTAGTGGATAACCTGTTGTGCAAACAGATAGTCTATAAAATTTAGGTGTAAGTAGCCCCGGATAAGTTTACCAATGAATATTAAATGATATACCTGCCTATTTTAAAATATGTTGGCCTCACCAATACATTTCTCAGTGCTTGGTGAGCTGGTGGAGGAACTGTGGGCATTGAAGCTGCTGTTCAGTTACAAGATTCATTCAGGATTTATCAGGATGTATCTCTACCCAAAAGCTTTGGCTGGTGTCCAACTGAATCCACCTTGAATTTAATCAGACAGGAGCATCTCCCCTTAAGGTCCTTTCGAGCATATTCAACCCGATGTTAACTTCTCCAACAGGCTTTTCCGCCACTGATCTTTAAGTTCTTGAAAAGACAGCCGAGGTGATTAAACTCAGGGAAAGTGTTTGGTTGGCTGGCCAAAGGATCTGTAAATTGGCCTTAAAGGTGCAAACTGCTGGCGTATTTGCTTGGAACCGATACATCCAACGAACCATTTTTCCCTGGAGCTGATTTCCAGACTCTTTTTCCAGTGACCAGTAAAATGAATTTCAGTCTCTGCGCGTCCATCTGAAATCATAAGTGGGGGAAAACCGCCGATAGTTTTTCGTAGCTGACGTTAAGCTCTTAAGGAAAAGTCTTTGTTCAATGAGCCGCCCACATGTGAGCAAACCCAGAGCTGGCTTACGAGAGCAAAAGTTGAGCGAGTCGTTAGAGACCAGCTGCGTCTCGGGGCATGTTTTGCTGTTCCTCTTTACCTTACTGGGGAACTATTTTAACAGCTCATTTGAACCCCCCCCTCGCCTCCTCTCTGTGAGTCATGAGAGGCCTCACAGTGAGGTTGCTCTAAAACGACGCGGTTCAGACACGCTGCCTCGCGGCGCTGGGTGCTCTCCAGCTTCAGCTTCTGCCTTGTTCTCCCAGCGGATACCGAATAGGCTAGCGCCGGCTTGCGCTGCTCGATCACGCCACGCCGAAGCTTAGGGGAAAAGGAGGAGGCCCGGAAAAAGCAGGTATTACGGTCATTCGTTGGGTGTCGTCACAGGGGAGTTGTCAGGGAGACGTGAGTTTTGGGTTGGGGTGGAGACTCACCCTGCAGCTGGCAGAATTACCCCAGGGAGAAACGTACTGTTGCAGACCCGTCAGACTGGCTAAAAATAGGCACCCGCAGAGGCCCCTGGTTTGTCTGTAGAAAAGGGCCACTTCATCAGCCTGGGGGGGGGCTGTACGTTTCATGAGGAAGAGGAAGTCATAGTGTCATTGCTTAACTGTTGGTGTCACTAGCTGCAGATTAACATATGGGAATATTTTCTCTCTTATTTTGTGTTTATCTGTAGCCTTTATTTTTAGTACTCCCTCTTATCATTCCAGTTCCCTACTTGAAACCAAAGGGTCTCATTGTTATGGAGGACGGTTACATATGAGTTAGGATGCTTGTGGGGGCATAAACTCTTATCTTCCAGCACTTCCTGTGGGGTAGCACTGTATGGTGTTTGCCCTGTATTCTACCTCTGCCTGGTACATCCTCTCTTACCAAGGAGCCCCAGACAGCACCAGCAACAGCACCACACAGACAGAGATGGCACTACTGCACGTTCGCCAAGCTCCATATCTTTCCTCTGCCCCCCCTCCTCTTTACACCGACCAATCAGATTTAGTCAGTTTACACAGACCCCTCCCCTCGCCTTGCAGGCCACCTTTAAGAGTAAACAGCCCCAGCTGACTTGCCGCTCTGCCCTGCCCTTTCCGGAACTCTCCCTTCCACTCCTGTAAACTACTAAATTTAGAGTTGTTTACCTTACAGGATTATTGTAATATCTGAGAAAACAGCGAGGGCATCCTCCCATGGGCTGTTTAACAACTCCGCATAGCTCTTGGGAACACTTGACTGAACATGGTATTTGGTCAGCTCCCAAATCCTTGTAATTAGGAGGGTAACCCTTTGGTGTGGTGTCCCTCACGTGTTAGCCCACTTAAGGACACTGCTCTGCGTTTCTTCCTTTTTGGTGGATGTTATGTGTTTGGAGTTGTGACTTTAATGGAAGCCTATGTGGAAATCAAAGCAGTTTGTTAACATGTAACAAAGGTATGACTGTTACTAGCTACACACAGGCTTGTGACTCCTTTGACAGTAATTGCAAGAGTCAAGTGAGTTTGAGCTCATTTCTGTTGCACTGAGAATTGCATTAAGAAGAGTGGAGCAGGACGGATTGCTGTGTCTGATGGTAAAGCTTCTCTAATCTCACATAGGGTGGAGTGTCAGTGATTTTATCCAATCCTAGTCTTATTTTTAATTTTTTTAAATTGTGATAATGTTATACATAGCAGTGGCACAGATGCAGAAATGGTGTTTGATGATGGCTGGAGAGTTTGGTCAAACTTTGATGGAACACTCATGACCTTTTCTGGAACCCACAGCCTGTGTCAACCTGAAGGGACCCGAAGAGGTGCATGTTGGGTAGTCCTTATCTCCTCCCTCGCTGGGGCCCGAGGAGCCCCCCGCCACAGCTCAGAGAGGCATAATCGGGCGATCAGCGCCGTGCCAAAAATAAGCTGCAGGAATGAGCTAAGTGCTGAAAAATGGCCTTTAGGGAATCAGCCATTCACAGGAGCCACAGAACAGCAAGCCTGAGCAGGGAGGAGGGCGGAGGGGGGAGGAGGGGACTGTCAGACAGGCGGGCCAGTGGAAGTCTGTCTCTGATTCACACTCCTGCCTTGTGTTTGGAAGCGCTGTGGAGGGAAACTTTAGAGAGCTTTTTTTTCCTGGTTTTGATGAGTTCGGGAGCGGGAAGAATATTCTAGGAGCGCGACGGGGAAGTTGAGGTAAAAAAGTGTCTTGTGAGGTGTGACGCTCCTTAATTACGGTCACACTGCTTTGTTCTCCCCTGGCCTTTTCCAAAACTGCCCCTAGAAGGGGAAAGAAGGCGGAAACTTCACCAGAACCTTGACTGAATAAATAAGAATACTTCAAAGTGGTTTTGTTAGACAGTCTAAGCAGGAAATACTCCAGTAGGTCATTAATATCCTTCCCTCTGTTTTCCTTGTTTGTGCCTGATACTTTCATCACTGATGTACCCCTTCATCCATTGTTCATTCGGTCATTTTTTCAGTGGGGTGAAGTCACACATTGTATGCGTGTGGAGTTATTTAACAAGTAGCCAACGGAATCTGTTTTTGTCTCGACAGGTCTGTCCAGAGGCAGGGACGGAGACGGAGAGAGGCTCACGGGGACTGCCGCCAGCACAGCGAGAAGGAGCGGGGGCGCTGAAGGTTCGAGCGGAGGATCGCAGGATCTGAGCGTGCGGGGGGGTGGGAACGGGGGGGGGAAGGATCCGCACGGTTTCCCGGGAGCACCAGAGGGCTTTTCCAACCATTGAAGGGTACAGAGCGGTGGGCCACTGTTCTGCCGCCTCTTCCACAGCCAGCAGGGCGGCGAGAGAGAGCCGGAGCCGAACCGGAGGACGGCGGGAATGAGCGAGTTCTGGCACAAGTTGGGCTGCTGCGTGGTGGCCAAACCACCGCCGGTGAGTTCCCACCCTGTCGGCCCCCTCTACCCATAATCCCCTTTGGTTTGCTGTGCCCTGCCTTCCTCCCTCTGCCCACCTGGCAGACCAGGCTTTTAGAGGTGTTGGTATGGGTTGTTGATGCCAGTATGCCAAATTTCTTAACCACAACACACACCAAATTAGTTGGTACAAATGGAGTCATTTATTATCAGTTCTTTTCTGTCCACAATGTCAGCCAGGTCTCATTGAACGTTTTATGGTTTCCTCTGTGTAAAGCTCCCCAGGATGTTGCTTTGTTGAACGGTAATGGCAGTGTTTGTTTGGACATTTATTGCTTTTTAGCCTCACTCTAAGCATTGTCCATTGTGACAGAGCAAAGCATATTGCTGAAAAGTATCTCCTTTGTTCTTCAGACTTTCCATACCAATTGATTTGCCTCACAGGTCAAGGTTGATGGTGGAAAAGAAGTAGTTAGCCCACTCTCTGAATTATGGTTTGCTCATTTTAAACTTGTTTGTTTATTTACCTGCTGTTACCTTGGAAACTGGAATTGTGATGACCGTTTTGAGACCGTTGTAGGGTTCTGCCATCGTCTCGGTCTTGTCAGCCGGCTGCGGGTCCGCGTATCTCAGCCGGCGGCAGGTGCAGTCCGTTCCCCGCCTCGTGCCGCACGTGTTTCAGACGAGCATTTGTTTTTCGGCGGGTTTCCGTCACGTGCGCTCCGAAAGGGGTGGGGGAGCAGACGGTTCGGTCACGGGACCACCTGGCAGGAGCCTCACCGGCCATGCGAGAGGGCCGCCCAAACACGAAACGCGGCTCAGGACAAAGAGGGTCTCTGTGTCCCGTAGGGGGGACACAGAGGCGGGAACATGATTTCTGTAACGGAAACCTTACAACATTGAATCAGTGTTCACCACGCTGGCCTTGGGTTTCAGAGTGCAGCAAAAAGTGGGGCGATGTGTACACGTGCTTCAGTGTGTTTGTGCATTTTCGGCCCTCTCTAAGAAATTGCTCAGTCTTTCTGTGATTTCAGTCAAGGGATAGATATAGTGAGTCTGAGTTCTCTGCAGTTGGTTATTTTCCAGTGCAGTGTAATATATTTCTTCACAGACACCTTATATGTTCTTTTTTTTTTCTTTACATTTATCATTTTTGAAATGCCGATTTCCTAGAATGTTTCAAAAGATTTTTTCGTAGGGATGTGTCTAGGAAGCTACAGACAGTTTATGTGGCTCGCTATCTCTCTCAGTGGAAGTCAGGTCCATGGTTTCTGGCTTAATTGGATTGGCTGTGAGCAGAGGTTCGTCCAAATTGCCATGTGGGTCCACAGTAAGGGCAGGTCTGAATCTATTGTGAACAATGTTAGTAATCTTGGTGTGTGTATGTGTGTGTGTGTATGTGTGTGTGTGTTTACCTAAGTCAGTGTCAGGGACTGATGTGTACAAAGAGGAAGGAAACACCCCTCTGTAGCCCCCTGCAATTCCCACACCCATGTGTAGACCCCTTGCTCATGGAGCCCAGTCCCTTTGGACATGCTGCGCTCCATTCTTACAGGCAGATGTTTGTTGCTGGGTCCCTGGATTTGTGTGTTGTGTTAAATTCAGCTGTTCGTTCTGGGGTGTGTGGTTTTCTGTGTTGTGTTAAATTCAGGTGTTTTGTGGTGTGTGGTTTTGTGCGATGTGTTAGTTGCAATTTTTTGTTGTGGAGATTGTGTTGTGAAATGCTGATGTTTCATGTGAGGTCCCCACTAGTTCTGCAAGTGGCAGGTAGCCTATTTGTTTTTGGATCCCCCATTTTTGTGTATTGTGTTAAATACAGGTGTTGGGGGGGATCCTCATTTTGGGGGTGAAGAAGGTCCAGCAGGTCAATGCTCTGGTACAGCAGTTGCATGCACGTGTTACAGCTAGTCTGAGAGCAATTTATTCAGTGTAGTAAACCCCATAGCAGCAGAGGAAGGCTGATTCTGGTTCACTACACCAGAATACATGTGACGACAGGCCTTCCACAGAACAGAGGAGGAACTTGCTCTAACAGTACGAAAGTGAGGTGTGAGAGCATGAGCAATAGGCACATCGCATTACAAAGAGTGGGAGACTGATGACTAATAAGCGGTGCATGCACACAGACACATACACATATAGAGGTGCACTCTTTTTGTCTAAATGCTTGTGGGTGCGTGCGTGTGTGTTGTAAGTATATTTATATATGAACGCTGATTCATGCTTCAGATTTGTATGTGAACACAAATGCGTACGCGGACATTTTTGTGCCCTCCGCTGGCTAAAGCCCCTTCACGCTTACATTTTTGCAGGACAGTTTGTGGCTGTATGCACTAACCACCAAAATGGTTAGTTCTGACCCATTGTTCCTATTGGTCAATTTGCATTCCAGTGGTAACAATATTCGTCATCGACGAATCAGTCATCAAAGGCAGTGATGCAGTTGTCTGCGTAGCCTTTGTCACAAAACGCACAACAAATAGTGCAGCTCTCTATGCAAATGACTGCTACTGTAGCAAGTATGTCATTTCATTCATGTGAAAGCTGACCACAACAAGCACAAATCAGCGTTTGGTGTGTATTTTTCCATGTTAAGATGCGTCAGGTGCATTACAATTGCTCTTCTGTCCGCTCATTTAGATAAGAGATGGGTGCATGCTGGTCTTAACATTGTACCTGTTCCTGTGTTTCAGAAGAGGAAGAAGAGGAGGAAGATCGACCGCAGCATGATCGGGGAGCCCATGAATTTCATGCACCTCACACACATCGGCTCTGGGGAGATGGTGGAGGGTTTACCGCCGGTAAGTGAGAGATTCATAAATCCCAGGGCCTGCTGGGAAAAATGGAAAATTATTCCCTGGCGCCAGGAAAAAGCAGTCAAATGCTTGCTGTTGTTTCCTGGAAATAGGCTATTGCTATTCTTCAGTTCTCACTATGTCTAATGCCCTCTCTATGTATTTCATGGAAAAATATCAAGGGAAAGCCCTGCCTTCACCTGATTCATCTATTCATCCTCTGACCTCTTTACATGTGATTGGTCAGTTCAGTGAACGAAGGGGAATTGCAAGAAGTGGCGCCAATTGTTGTTTAGAAGAACATTAGCGCTTGTTGCTTGTGTTGTGTAAAGGGAGTGAGTGTGTGAGTGAGTGTGAGTGAGTGTGAGTGTGTGTGTGTGTCTGGATCCTGGGCGATAGCGGGGTTACTTAATCCTGAAACCGTGGCAGAGTGAGCACGCTCAGTACGGGCTCCTCGGCAGAGCGGTGTGGCTGGCACCGCGCCCGCCTCCCAGGGGTTCCAGGAATCCCGTGGAAAAGGTGGCGTGTGGGAAACGAGCCGCGGCGATTCGGCTCCCGCTGCGCTAATACCCCTCAGGGACAGGAGCGAGGCGCAAGCGTCTCTTCCTGGAACCTCCGGCCTTCCCTACACCCTGACCATGAATCCAGCCAGAGTTTCCTAAATGATTTTCAGCCACTTCCCTCTTCTGAGTGTCCTTCAGTTGGGCGTTTGGTCATTTCTTTTTTTTTTTTCTCTAATGCAAGATGAAGGATTGAATTAATTAAGCCGTGTCTGAATGAGGTCCAAGGCTGATTACAGGAAATGTTTTTCAGACGTTACACAATGCAGTGGGCAGTACCTTTAAATGAGAAAGCAAAAGGTCATTACATTTAGCGAAAGGGTTCCTCCGTACAGAGCTGCATTATATCAGCCCGGGGGGCCACAGGCTGAGGCTGGGAAGGGGGTACCACCTGTACCGAACAAAGCATTCCCATCATGGTTGTGCATCACCATGGCAACAGGCCTGCGGATGCTCACTGTGCTTGATTGAAATGTGGGAACTGGTTTTTCTTTGGTGGCCGGAGTCCAGAGGAATGTCCCTTGCACCTGGAGACCTGTAATGAATGAGTGAGTGAGTGAATGAATGAATGAATAAGTGTGCTTGGAGTGTCAGGGTGTATTATTCTGGCTGTTTCAACGTTAGTTCAGCTCCATGATTCAGATGCGTCCGAATACCGGAGATGGGAGAGTGAAGATTCGTGAACCCCATACTGGGTGGAGCTACCATGTACTGTCAATCACTGACTCATCTGAACCATTCATTTTCATAAAATATTTCATAATTTTGCTCTTTGGACGAGTGTCGATATCATTCTGTCCATGTACAGCCCTCCTTCCTCCCATTGTGACAACGCGTGAATGAAGAGTCTGTATCGGAATCGGTCTGACCCTCCCGAGAAACGGGACATCAGCTCACCCCGCCCCCTGCCCCCACCAGGCACCCAGCTTTAAATAAGATGCTGACAGGACGGAGGAGCGGAAACACAAGCCTTAAAATAGAGCCCCCACCCCCCTCCACTCCTCCCAAGCCTGATAGGGTACAGACAGAGAGAACAGTCATTGTGCCAAATCTCAGCACAAAGTGGCCATGGAATCTTTCACAATGGTGCCAACGGGAAGGCGAATTCTGAATTCTGAAACATGTTGGTTCTAGAATATGTTTTAACCGGTTCTGGACTTCAATTCCCACGATCCCCTCTTCTGAAACACTTCCAGGATTCCATAAGTCTCCCAGCCCAGGGACTCTACTGGCTGGCAATCTGTGTTGAAGCAGGAATCAAAAGGTCAATTCTCATGTCAGTGCAGTGCATACGCAGAGAGCAGAAAGAAGACCAGACCAGATTATCATAGATTTATTTAAAACAAATGCCGCTAATACCTGCCAGGCACTCCTGTTACATAATACCATTACTGCCTGAGAGGTATGACATAACCACTCCTTGTGTATCCCATATCCTGCAATCGGCCGTGCCTGGACATGGCCAACACTGTGCCCCAGGTACCAGGTGTGTGTGTTTGTGCAGGTCTTTAGAGAACAGCTGGGATTGCAGGGCTGGGCTGTAGAGGCTTTGTTCTCAGGTTGTGATGGTGCGTTTGTATTACACGCTACACTACACTGTAACACGCACACAATGCACATCACAAAATACTACACCCACTGCACAAATAAGACCACACTACACAATAAAACAATACACTTCACTACAGTACACCCACTACATTACAGCAGACTACAACACATACAGCACTACACTACAGAAAAACAGGCACGCTACACACAAATTACCCCACACTACACAACACTATAAAACTGTACTGCACTACAAATACTACACAAGACAAACACTATGCATTACGCTGCACACATTATACATCTCAAACGCACATCAAACCACAAACATAACATGCACACCTACCACACATTTACAAAAATTTAATATAGACTACATTACACCACCCTGCACAGCATACACACAATACCACACTATATACCATACACACACATACCCGCTCAATAATGTATGTGAAATGACCTGCCTCAGGCAGTGTGGCGTCTCTGTAGGCCCATATGCGGAGCAGGGTATCAGGTAGCCTGGATTCCCTGAGGGCCCTCATTTTGTTGTGACGTCTGTAGAATGACCCAAGGACTCCCATGACCTGGAGCTGTAACTAAATATTTAAGACCTTTTTTACCCCAGTCTTGAAAACATACCATCCACACATACATTGGGGTATCAGTGGTGCAAAAACAGGTGTTTGGTATGTTGGCAGCCCTTGTGTGTGTGTGTGTGTGTGTGTGTGTGTGTGTGTGTGTGTGTGTGTGTGTGTGTGTGTGTGTGTGTGTGTGTGTGTGTGTGTGTGTGTGTGGAATAAGACAAGCACGTACCCACACCAGTTGGCAGGGAATTCTACCCACAGAGCAGGCAAAGGGGAAATTCACAAGCCTGCAGCTGAGTGCTGGGAAAACCAGGTTTTACTGGAAATAATCAGGCCGTATAAGAATGGGAGATTCTGGGAATCGGTAAACCCCGGGCACGGCTGTGCCATGGCACAGATTCTGCAGATTCCTCATTCACTGACCCAGGATCAGTTCAATCTCCTCTTCCAGTAATGGTGTGGATGGGGTAAGATTACCATGGAACAGGCATGGTAAGAGGCAGAGGCCGTCCCTGGAACCCAGCCCCGGCTTCCCCCCCGGGGGGGCACTGCGGTGCAGGAGGGACAGGGCGTGTTTTCGGGTGAAAGCGGGAAGGGCGTAAAAAAGGGCCGTCTGTGCGCCGATCCCCTCGCCTCGCCTCGCCGCGGGACGCACACAATGCCGCGCTTTGTCTGACGGCGGGCAGGAGAGGACTTGTCCCGCTGCAGAGGGCCGGGCCTCTATCTCTCTCTCACACACACACAGGACTCCGTGTTCCCCCCCACGCCGAAGATGGCCCTGGATAAAGGCCTGAGGCTGCTCTCCCACACAGCGTGCCAAGCCGGGAATTCTGGGAAACTGCCCACAATCGCAACATCAGGGAAGGCTGTCAGTCAAGAGGGGAACACGACAGCGGGCAGTCTTAACTCTCACGTGTAGCCAGTGTATTTGACGTGCACCTGTGCTGTGCCCACAGCCAGGCTGTGATTAAACGGACAATTTATGATTCTGACAACCTGTACCTGCATCTGACTGCCTGTGAGGTGGCTGATCTCTAGATAAATCAAAGAGGAGTACTTAATGATGTAATCAACCATAGAATAGATGTTATTCCCGGAATCATTATGAACTGTTAAGATTTTGTACCCATACACTGGTCTGTGCTGTGATGCTATGCTTAATCAAATGCATTTATTGCATCAAGCACGTGCTCAAAAGCTTGAATAATTTCAGCTCCGCTGCTCTGCACAGCTTTAGCCAGAGCTCTTGCACTGCTGCGCTGTCATTCCCTTTGAAAACGGTAACAAGCCTGATGAACTATCACAGAGACAGTGTTTGTGTGAAAGCTATGAAAGCTATGACAGCTCAGGCCCTGCTGTAGATCAACTGCAAGACTTGAGAGGAGAGTGGGAATGACTGGAATGGGCGAGAGTGAGAGAGAGAGTGCGAGAGAGGGAGAGGGAGAGGGAGAGAGAGGCGCTTGGTCGTGTTTGGTTACCAGAGCTGTGGTATTTTCATACCTACTCAGTAGCATGTATTTTGAGGTGGGATGTGCTTAGAGGTGGGATCACCTCAGGCAATGGATACGAGTCATATAGACCAAGCAAGTCCCCTTTAAAATAATGCACAGTCAGCTTATATTTTCTGTTGATTTTATAGAGGATTTAAGTATATAAGTAAGTATTTAAGTATTGTCCTCATTCAGTGCTGGGATATTAAAAATGCACAGGAAAGGATGTGCATGGTGGTTTCTTAGAGAATTACCAGCTTCACTGCAACAAAACTGCTTTTCAGCCTACAGTTGAAACAATAGTGACAAGTCAGCTATATTTAATGCTAAACTGTAAATATTATGAGAAACATGCCATTGTCATGTTAAACCTGCGGAATGTGTTTCTGCGTGACGTAGCCGGTGTTGCACAATGGGAAGCGATTTTCGGCTTTCTCGACCCCGAGTCCAAGGTTAGCACATCAACAGGAAAGGAAGGAACCAGGAAATGACCCTTTGTGCCGGATGTGTTTGTGTCTCCCACAGTCCGGGTCGGTCCAGGAACAGATGAGGTCGAAAGGACCTGGCGTCAACGGCCGGAGTAGCCTGTTATAGCTGGTGAGTAAGCAGGGGCCCTTTGACCGCTCACGGTCGCATCACAGTCCAGCAGCATGGGACTGATCCTTTACTGCATGACTTGGCAATTGTGGTTGTACCAAATGTCAGAATGTCATCTATAGGCCTGGTCACCTGGTTTTTCCAACACCTTATTTCTTAATGATTTTTACATTAAATGCCTCTCAGTTATTGTTGAATTTCCAATTTCTGGACAATAATGGGTTATATAACATTTTATTAATATTCTTTTTTTTTTTTTTTTTTTTTAAAAAACCTGTCAGTATACAATGTGATGGAATGGAATGTGTAATGGAATATGTGTTTATTCACATAACTATAAAGCAAATTTAATGAATTCAAGCACGTAACTTCAATCTCTAATCTCTACAATGGACAGCCTTGGTGTCTGTGTGTGACTTGGATCAGTGTTCAGACCTACTGACTGTGTGTGAAAACCGCTAAATGCCACATATAAAACAGGCCCGGTCCCTTAGTGGGAGGGCTTAACTGCTCTGTTCAGAAAGCTTTTGTGCCTCGCCTGAAAAGACCCCAGAATGGCATTCACAGCATCGCACAGTCCAGTGTCCTCCTTCATGCTCCCTTGAGAAGATTACACGGCCTTGTGCAAAGCAGGCCTTTTAGTGCCAGACAGGGTACATCATGTGGGCCTGTCTGGAAAGTAATATTTATTCTGTCCTCCAGAACTGAGGTTTACCCATACAGTGCAGATTCTTTGGGTGCATGTGTGTCACAGTGACTAAAGTTAAGGCTTGCAACACCTGGAAACTTTGATTTCTCATTCATTGTTTAATGTATCCATTTTCCGTGGAGACCTAAAAATCTTTGTAAGTGTAAACGTGTGCTCTGTTCTAATTATTCATCTGCTTCCTAGTGATTAAAACTGACCCAACAGAGCAACTCTTCTCCAAATACCCAAGAAAGGGTCACCTCAGGTCAGTAATCCTGGTTTCATCTTTTTTTCCTTTCAGGAATGAGGACCAAACCAGGGACCCTCTCAAAAACTCCAGCCCAACCCCTACCCCGACCCTTGCCTGACCCAGACCCAGTACCAGCCCAAACCGACCAATAATCAGCACTTAGAAACCCAGAACTCCACTACTCCCACCACCCTACTGAAAAGCATCCACAAGGTCACCCTGAAAGTAGTGTAATCTATAGAGAAATGTATTAAGCCTTTGAATAATCTCTGTTTCTAATGGAGAGGAAGGCATTTTGTATTTTTTTTTTTTATTTTTTTTGTTAAAGGAAAGTATTTGCTAGTTTGTTGAACTGTACTAGTGCAGAGAACCCCGGATTTATTGTGTGATCTGTGTGATCTGTGTGGGAGTTCAGATGAGAGAGAAGGAGAAGCTGCCGCTGGTGAATCTTGCTTGGAAAGCCATGCGTGGGCGCTGGCCAGCTTCTGTTTGACACCTCAGGTCCTTTCAGCTCCCACCATGCAAGGGATTGTCTGCGAGTTCCGCACTTTTCCCCCAACGGCAAACCAAAAGGGATGCTGTCCAATGAGATGCTGTTTGCCAAACAAAAACGAGGATGCTCCCTTGCTTCAAAATACCAAGAGGTGTACATGCGTGCTTCTGAGTGTGTGGTCTGTGTGCTGAACAGCTGTGGTATGTTTGTGATGTATTACATGTTAGTGTGCCAGATTTTTGTTTTGTTTTTGTTTTGCTTGTAGACTTCAAATCATGTGCAACAAAATCTGCCAAATCAATTTTCCATACCGGCTACCACCATTAATATTTTTGATTATGACAAGGTAGTATTTGCCAAATTTCTGGTTTTAGTTCAAGAAGTTGACGACATCAGTAGACTGTTGTTTGACATGTCTAAGTAGTGTCACAGAAATTTGTTATTGTTCAGTCAAAAGACCAGAAACGGAGGTGGATCCGTTTCCCGTACACCAGTTTAGCATTTCCTGGAATGGGAGTGGCTAAAACATTGTAGCAATATCATTGGTCCATCTCACACGTGATGGACAGAAATGGTCAACAGTCTGTAATTGATTCCCAAAGTGTGACCACCAAAGACTTCTGCTGTATCTAATCAGTGTAATTTATTTAGATTTACATCTGTCATTGTAGTAGCCCAATAGATCAGTGCTGGAAGTTAGGCTTCCAGGTATTTTCTACCCCAGGTATTTTCTACCCCCCCACAAACAGCTGGTCCAGGATCAGTTGTCCCTCCCTATTCCTAAACTCAGCTAATATCTGTGAAAGGTTGATGCTGATCCAGAATCAGTATTTGAGAGGAGAACATACCTACACTTTCCCTCACCTCCTGCCTGCCAGTGGGAGCAGTTTCATATTGCATGCATTTTTTTTTCCACGTGTGAAAAGCACAGGGTGCAGTTTCCCCCCCTCACGTTTTTCATGACTTAGCTTAAGTCCTCCCTGTGTCTCTCAGAGTGACCATGTCTGTGCAGAAGCTGATTTGACTGAATCATTGCACAACGGTCAGTCACACGGAAGCTGCTTTTTTAAATGTACACTCCACATAAGGCTCCCCACGTCTTTACGTCCCAGCCACCAAACTTGTTTCGACAAACTTTCATTACTTACGGTTACTTGGAAGTCTCCCAGGGGCAGTATGCTGCCACACATTCGAGCCATTAGTTTAACCCCAGCACAAAAGTCTGATTGCTATTTATCACTTAAATAAGTTGGGGGAAAAACCCTTATCCAGCCTTTTCAATGCCTTACTTTCCATGCCTTGCTAAGGCATTTACTTGGGTGGAGGTTCTGAGGACTGGGGCTAAATTTGATGAAAGCCTGGAGCTGGTGTCGGTTGGACCTGCATTGAGGGACCTGGCCGAGCCAATGCCTGAACAGCAGCTAGCAAGCCTGACTCCAGAAGCTCAGATTACCCAGCAAGTGAGCCTGGAATGCTGCTGGTCTTGTGTTAGCCCCCAGATTGAGCCCACGTTTCTGAGTGAACAGCCTTCTCCAATGTGATACGGTCTGAAGAGAGCTGAAAAAGAGACTGGGTTTCCACCTTCTAGGGACAAGCTATAGGCATCCAGACTCAGAGCAGGGTCTGGAGACAGGGTAAAGGGGGAGGAAGAGGGAGATCCCATGATTCCTGCAGTGACCAGAGCTGTCTTGTCATTGGCGCAAAGATGTGTACAAATTCTCGCAGCCTTTTGGTCAGATTAGAAACGTTTCTGACTGACCACACATGATAGCTCACTCTCCCATCACACACACTTGTGATGCGTCTAAGACCAGGTTCGGTGAAGTGGTTTTACGAGGTACGTGCTTTGAGCTGCCACCGTTTTCCATTTTCTGCTTACCATCAAAACACGTCCCAGAGAATACCTCCTTCTGAAACCCTGAGCTGGATCTCTCTGCCCCACAGTGGAGGCTTAAACCTACCATCCCCATTTGACACAAGGAATAAATGCCAAGCCCCCACCTTTCAGATTCAGATGCAGTTTTATCTGTAATTTTATCAAGAAACTCTGCGTCCACTGGATACATTTCAGGCTGTGTGAACTGTGTGAAATGATTTTTTTTTTTTTTTATTGTGTTTGATTTTTTTGTTTTACTATAACTTTATGACTTCTAGTATGTATGACTGCAAGCTGTATGAATGGATATCAGTTTCAGTTTTGTTGAGTAGTAGTCTAATATTTTTTTCTTCATCTTTGGGGGAAGGTAGGTTGAGATCTGATCAGTGGAACACTGAGCTTTCACTGTTTTTATATCTATGAGGACTGAATAAATGATAACCCAGGATTCTGTGCTTATAAATTCTGCATCTTCTCTGCTCACCATCCACACTGTTAATGATGTGGGTCTGTGTGCTCTGTGTGAGATCGGCCCTCCGTTTGAGCCAAAATCCTTTCATAGCGCAGCCTCCTGCTGGTAATATAGGACTATTTTTTATGGAGAGATTATCCAAAACACGCTATTAGAATGTGTATAAATTATTGCCATTTTCATAAACACTCTTTTATATCTGTACTTAGAAATAAAGTATTGTACTGTTGTATGTGCATAAAACTGCAGATACATGATGGGAATAACTCGTGTTTTTTTTTAAATACTGTCTATGTATTTGCTGTACTGTGTTTTTAAAAAAATATTTCCCTAATGTTTCTGATTACATGTGTTGCCTTGTGAAAGATTGCTTTCATTTGTGAGCTTGTGAAATAGTGTAAGAAGTGGGTGTGTTGTGAAAGAGCAACAGGGAACTGAGCTTTATAAACAGGAGTTTGCAGGTTCAAATCCCAAGAGACGTAATACTGCAGGATGTGGGTTCTAGACGTGGGTAGCTGCAGACCCACCCTCACAGGGCACACACGCTTGAGATTTATGTAACAGCTTGTTGTGAGTGATTGTGGATGTGAACCGCTACTTGCTTTTTTTAATCTACTTTGTGGCCCTGTGCTATCCTGGATTTTCAAAAAAAAAAAAAAAAAAATACAGTTGATATTTTAAGTACCCTGTATGCGTTGTTTGAGTAGTCATTGTATTTATGCAAAACTGTAATCAATTAGCACGGGGCAGATAGAAGCCCAAAACCAGATATTAGGATGTGCACCTTTGAATATTGTCTGGATTCAACATTTTCCACAGTTGATAGTTCCAGCATTTTATGACTTAAGAATGGGTGTTTGCATTGGTGTGTCAGTTCCAACTGAATATGTCTACATATTACCTGTGAGTTTTAATTTCCATCACAGCTAAAAGGTATCCTGGGCTGTTCTGAGAAAATGAAACTGAAGGAAGGTGATTGGTTTGATACACTAAGCATTCAGATATTGGCCTTTGTAAAGTCCATTGAATTGATGTGTGCAGATAGTATTTTCACTGGCATTTATTTTCAGATATATATATACTTTCATAAAATATCAAATTAATGTTAATATTAAATTACTCATACATATTACAAACTTAATATAGATATAAAACAATCATTGTAAGATCAAATGTTATTCAGAATTTTGTTTTGCTTCTTAAAGAATAACAACAAAGTTTAATGAAAAAATATATATATTTCACTGTCTTGAAAATATATTTCCTCCAGCAGTGCCATTGGTTGTGCTTTATATTCATAAACACCATTTAGTTTTCTTACTGGAAGCAGCTGTCAGAGACTGCAGAATTCCCAACTACCTTTTTTTTTTTTTTTTTTAATTTACTCAAGCAACCAAACAGTGAGCCCCAGTGAAACTGCAGTGTTAATATTTACACAACATTCCAGCAGGAAACAGGAAGCCCTGAGGAAAAAGCAGTCCCTTTAATCTGTTAAAATGTGTTTAAAAACATGACACTTTAATAAATGCACTGGATTGCCACTTAATGGCTACAGCAAAACAAAAACTGAATGAAACTATTTTTGTGGTCTGGTAACACGTGTCTACCACAGGTCCTCATCAGCAGAAGGACCACAACATCCCTCTTTCAAACAGCTTAATTACATTAGGATGAAGATAGTAGGAACATTCAGGAGGGCTGTTCAATCTAAGCACCATGGTGTTGTTCTCAGCTTTGAGTCTTGCATTTATTAAAGTACCTCCTTTTATATTTACTATAAGTGTCATGAGGTAGATGTTACTGAAATAATGAAAAGCTGGATACAAAGGGGAAAATTGTAATGCTTAAATTCATAACTCGAAAGCTGAGGACCCTGTCGCAGTCCTTAAACTGAGTGCCCTTCAGCCTCCTTATCATTCCCACAATACCCCTCAGCTAGGCCAGGGCACGGCTACAGAAGGCAACATGGAGTGTCCTTGGGAAAGCATCGAGCATTTACACTGAGTGAGAAAACTCTACAGGGCTGCAGTGTTGGCTGATTACATTAAGTGGCAGTATGAGATACAATCACTCATTGTACGCGATAAGAACTGATTTCACACGGTTTAAAATGGGAGCATGCAGGGGTTATGGTTAATGTTTAATGCAGGATTATATGTGGCGGGAAGTGAGTGTGGTCTGCCAATTTCACTTTAATTGTAATGCAAGTCTCATCAGGTATAATCATCAACTTATGACCCTGCCCCACAATGCACTACATCAAATTTTCCTTTAAAAGTAATTGTTACATTCCCAAACACATTATGGTCAGTACATTAGCACTGAAATGCACTGATGTTTTTTTTAACAATGTTTTGATTATGAAGGTGAGTGTTACAGATAAAGGAATATGCCGGTTGTTATAAAATGATCTTGATGAACGCTGCACTGATTTTGCTTATAGGCACTTGGGGCCGTTTTCTGTAAATCATATCAAAGCCTCGTGCTCATTGCCAGACCGAAAAATCTAAACAGAATTGCGAAAAATAATTTCATGTTAACATCTCAGCACAGGGGTCAGACAGTGTTTTTCCTTTGGTAAACGAACCGCAGCGGGGCCTTAGGCCTTCCTGAAACGCCCGTGCGGTGCAGAAATCGCAGAGACGGCGGCGTTATCAGCAGCACCATCACTTCCTCCCCTCTGCGGAAACAGAAGCAAACAGCGGCGGGTCTGCGTCGAGCTGGGGAGTTTCCTCTGAGGGCCGAGGGCCCGGGTCTCAGCACAGCCAGGCCCTCCGTCTCTCCCTCGCCTGTATAAGCCAAATCACATTCACTGCCTCCCACCATCTGCAAAACTGAACCAAAGCGCGACTCTGTACACATTTCTCCAGCTTCATGGAGATTCTTGGATCCTTAGATTCTGGCTGGCAGTGGCCTTTTGATTAGCCCAGTTGAACATGGGTTAAACTGGTCAAGGACTTGGGACAAAAACCCGGTCATTGATATCAGCAGGTAAAATGGGTGCTTTTAAATTCAGCACAGAGGAGGAATGGACTTTTGGATGAATAAAAGCCCAGTGCTATAGATCTGATAGGGCCATAATGAAGCTGCAAAGTGCAAGTTATAGGAAATATTTGGCCTGTGAGCGCTTCCTGGTAATGACAATATAACTTTCAAATACCTATGAAACATGTTTGGGTATAAAATCGGTATAAAATCCTGAGTGGCCCCTAGTTTACCTTGCAATAAATAAACTGTAGTTCATTTTTAGTTTACTTTGTCTCAGTGGCGGAATGCGTCTAGTGCATGTTGGCTGGCCACGAGAAAAGTACCAAGCTGAAAAATACATTATAGCCCACAATCTAACAGACTTTTCTCTGTTCCTGTTTATCAGTTAAGCGCATACAGTTATAACGGTCCCCCACAGCTAGCGAGCTTCCCCTTGCTGCTGAAGTCCATTTCCTGAAGGCTGCAGTGCTTTCACATTGTGAGTTTCTCAGGTCATCTCTCCGAGCCAAAACCTGTGAGAACGGTCTCCTCTCTCTCTTACTTATTTACAACCGGCAGTGGAAACAGGTACAGAGCCTGCCAAAAAAAAACCCTCCCTTTGTACCGAGGACTCTTAAAAAACAAAACACAGTATACCTCCCTTTGAAAAACAGCCTCTGCAAATGCGCATCTGGAATGAGCGCTCGCTAACTGGTGCTATAAAACTCAAGAAGCAGTAAAATTCAACCATAAATGAGTGGAGGAAATGTGAAAGGAGAAGTTCACTGCGCTTGCTTTTAAACTTTACCTCCTTATTACAAGCTTAATACACATACATTTAACACAGCATAAGTCACTAGTAAAATCTGTCATTTTTAAAGTGAACGGAAATGCAGAGTAATAAAAAGCTAGTGCTATTTGGGTAAGGGCTATGTTTGGGCACACAGTCAAGTATAAAACACATTAATCAGATTATAGTTGGTATGATTTTTGCTGTTTTTTTCTCATTTAACTGGCCAGGTGTGGGCATCAGGTTGAGTTTCAAACATTCAGACCTTTAGCAGGGAGGGGCAGAGGTGTCAGAGCACTTTTATGCAGACTTTGGACTTCATTTCCCATGACTACCTCTGTGAAAACCTCCATGCTGAGTTCACAGTGAACAGCCCACGACAGGTGCTGTGCTGTGTGTTATATGGATGCTTCAGCACAAACTACCTGTATCTGTTATCAGCCCATCCAGATGGCGTAATGACCTGTGAACACAGACATGCATGTTTTACATGTGAATTTCCCTAGCAGTGCCCACACCTTGTCCTCAAAGTCCAAAGTCAGCCAGGTTCCCCACCTACTGTATACGCCTTCCTTGTCAAGAACTGAGAGAAGGTGGTGGAATTGGTTCACTAAATTTAGAAACTCACTAAATCCAGTGATTTAGGGCTGACGTGGATAAGAGACTGCTTTGCATATTCAACAGCCCTGGCAATGGATTATAATGGATTGTATTTATACGGTGCTTTTCAAGGACCTCACGTTGTTTCATAGCCGCAGTTAACTGCTCTTGAAAAGTAACAATAGGAAGGCAAGGGTCAAAGAGTTAAATGCTGAAAATATCACTGATTCCACTCTTCCTCTGCGTTGGCTTTCCAGAAAGAACTATAGTACGTCTGATGGATACATGAATGGTATCCAGCTCCCCTCCCTCATTCTTCATTCTGAGAAAGTTTCAGATAAGAAAAAGCAGGAAAACTTGCCGCCTGTCAGAGCTGAGAAAGTCTGTTTTACAGAGACTTTGGAAATCTGCACCGTTCTTGACCCTTAGATCCACAGTGTTGTGCTAGATTCATATAAACATCATTACTCCTTTTATTCCTATTATGAGGCCTTTCAGATGCTCCTATCCAGAGCAACTGACAGCAAGACAACAGTACATACAAAGAAACATACATACATACAAACACAGATGACATCAAAAACAGTATAAAAAGGTTTAAAAGAAACAGTACCCACAGAATTCGATAATATGGCAAGCAATTTAAAAAGAAACAAAAACCATGTGAAGCAGGCCAGAAACTGTTTCCATTATGTTGTGGCTGACCTACAGCTAAAGTAGCTATGAAAAATAAAAGCTGATGTTGCAACTGAAAATACGGGGCTTTCAAGGTAAGTGAAATTGAAAGTTGGCCTCTAAGTCATCGTCATTTTACTCCCCCCCCAAAAAAAAGTTTCCAGCATTCAAGCAGCCCATAATGAGATCCATAAGGTGGCATACAGCAATGATCTTCTACCCATAAATCACATGTTATGTAATAATCCCGGTGTTATGCAAAGCCTGGCATGGGCTTGTTCTTACGGTTGCCGTGGCAATCGATAATGAGAAAGCTGTGCTTTGTGAATGACCTCACTCAGTAAAGCAACCATTTCTCTGTGTCTCAGAGCACAAAGGACGCACTCGGCTTGCCAGTTCTGACAAAAGTCCCCTTTTCTCCAGTGCTCTTTTAAGTTTCACCCTTCAGACCCTGGGCAAGTTGCTCTTCTCTGAAAGTACAGCAGAACATTCATCTATGATTGGCCCAGCTGGGTCACATGAAGCACTTGGACAAATCAGAGGAGAGAAAATCAACATGCCCAAGGTCAAATACCCAGTAGCATGATTGGTTGAGATCTCAGAGGTTAAAGGGTTGTGCTGTGTTAGGGAACCTGCTGACCATGCAACCTTTGGTCCCACAACATCAGCCCGTCAGCCCGTTGTCCAGGCCCGTCCAGGCCCGTCCAGGGTTCCGCCACCTTTATATACATTATATGCAGTTATAGCTTCTGTATTTCAACCATTCATATTCTGGTCAAACCTGGGGAAAAAAAAACACATTAATGTCAATTACTCTCCCAATAAATATGTACAGAATTCAAAACACTGTTCAAAATGTAATGAAAAAGTAATTAAAACTTTTGAGTGTTAAACACTATTAAAATACCAAAAACGTTGAAAAGAAACACAAATACAAAATACAACTTTATTCTCAACTTCTTCAGAGTGTTGAGGGCTCCAGTTTGTGTGTGTGTGTGTGTGTGTGTGAATAGTTGGGATATTCCATACAATAAATGAATAGCAGTGTCATTTGTCATAATTTCAGAACTCAGTTGCATATGTTTATGATTCCAAAACTTAATGTAGTTATTACTTGCCTCCATTTTAACTGAGTTCTTCAGTAATTGACTTCTGAAATTATCTTACTTGTTTTAAGCATGTTCCCCATGTCTCTGTTGTCTACTCAGCGCTTTCAGTTACATTTCCCTGATGAAAGGGCTTTCTGCCCAGGTGTCAAGAATATTTGTGTTCTGTGACCTTTTAAAAAATACTTATAAAAACGAAAGAAAATCACAAAAGGAGATGTTTTTTTTTATTTCTGAGTGCCTCCCTTTGCTTCTGTCCTGGAAGGTAAGCAGGAATAAACAAATAAAAAGAGCTTTATGTAGGTAACTGAGGCAGAGTGATGTCACTTACTGTCTGATGCATTCTGGGATCTGTACATGCTCCATGGGGATGAAGGCAGACAACTCCTGCAGGCTTGGGATGAAACGTACCTTCCTGCTGAACTTTGCACTGCAGGAAAAAACAGCGATCAGCATTACTAAGCCAGCATGTGGAGTGCAGCAAGGGCCACAGTGTCTGCAGGGCTACTCAACACTGGTCCAACAGGGCTACAGTATCTGCAGTGCTACTCAACACTGGTCCAATACAGCCACAGTGTCTGCAGGGCTACTCTACCCTGGTCCAACAGGGCTACAGTATCTGCAGTGCTACTCAACACTGGTCCAATACAGCCACAGTGTCTGCAGGGCTACTCAGCACTGGTTCAGGTGGGCTTCAGTGTCTGTAAGATTTCATTCAACTAATCACAGTCTTAATTTCAGCAATTTAGCTAAACCATATTCTTGCTAGTGTAAGAAGTGTATTCCATTATTGCAACAGTCACGTCATTTGGGATGACATCACATTGCTGTCACTCCCACACACACTTAACGGAATTGAACAATATGAAATGCACGGTGTGAGTCTCAACCTTGCGTAAGTCTATCAGCTAATAGGACAAACTGCGTGTCCATGTAGCTCCAAAATGGCTCTGATTCGTCGGCCTCTCCTGCAAATCTATCCCCATTGGTGGGTGAGAGCTAGGACGGGGTCCTCACCTGATGAAGGGCTTGATGATGGTGAGCAGAGCTTTGATGTACCAGACTGGGTGAACGATGAACAGACCCTTTAGGTTCTTCCTCAGCCTGGACAGAGACAGACACAGTGAACAGAGGAAGCATGAGTCCAGCACCAACCGGTGACTTTTGACGGGTTAAAAAGAAAATAGTTGCACTCTATCACAGTTAATAGTCAATTTCTACACACCTACCCCGCTGTCACTTTGTGACTTTTACTTTACTGGTATAGGAAGCCATCATCACCAGGCCATCCCACCTACACACCCCAATATCACAGCTGCTTTGCAATTTTGACTTGCAAGGCACAATCTGTCAATAACAGCCATCAAAAGTAAACTGTCATAGATAAACTTTAGTTCAGAAGATGTGTGACAACAACTATACAGCTGTACAGTTGAGAACTGGGTTCAGTACTGATAGGAAAGCATTAGATCTTCACTGCCCACTTCTTCTTTAAAGTGCTGGCAATTGGTGTAACAGTACATTAAACTATTTCACAGCTCCATGGAGTGTGTCAGCTACGTAATAAAAATCTAATCCTAAAAAAAAAAACCCTTTCGCACACATCTCGGGGGTTTGGTGACGACAGAGAGGATTGTGGGAGGAATCTGTCTGGTGTGTGGAGGTGTTTTTGGAGAAGGCTCTGGGAGAGGCCACATCCTCGGCCGAGCACAGTGACTCAGCACTGTGTCTGGGGGGATGTTACAACAGAGGAGTCATAGTCAGACTATGCTGCATTACGCCTCTTTGGTCAGGCAAGAAGATCCTCACTTCTGTGCTGTTGTTGGGCTCAAAAGACGGTTAAGACAAGGAAATGGTCCACTCAACTACTGCCGTTAAATCAGGGTGACAGACCCACTTGGTACAGCAGTGAGACAGTCCAGTCAACCACTGCCAAGGGGTAGGGCAATCAGAGACTGTTCATTTCTATTGAGATGACACACTCTGAAGGGCTTCCTGGCTCAACTAAGGAGTTCTGGTTGCTATTTAAATCGTTAAACCTGGGGGATTTTGTTCTCTATTTAAAGCCGTTCTCATTGGTTTAAACTGTTCAACGCACTATTGATGGAATCTTAAGCTATGCCAGGGACTGTCAGTGTGTAAAGTGATATCTTTCTCACCGCTGATATAGAACCTGATCTGACGGAATTCTCCAAACGTTGCCATGGTGCAAGGCAACTGTCTTAAACAGCAAGAGGCAAGGAAAACAGTCTGGTCAACCACTGTCACGGGACGAAGACAACGGTCCAAACACAGCCATGCTGCAATTACACAATCCAGTCACCGCCAAGACCACAGGTTTCCTCACTGGCGAAGCGATCACATGGGTTTGTTTATTTCATTACATCTGTGGCTGGATTTGAACCAGACAGAAATTGTCCTATGTAACCTTCGTCACCTGTAGCATAGTAGTCCACTGTTAATGTCCCTGTGGTGGTTTCTTGAATAAAGAGATGAAGACACTGCCACACCATCTCTCCCCAGCTACGCCCTGTGTGCTGCCCCAGACACTGAGTCACATTATTTGGTCACAGAGGAGAATCCTGGGCTGACACAACGGTGAATGGGCTGGACCAACGTGAAGTCCAAAGCCTCAAGGAATTGTGGGACGTGTGGCTTTGGCATGGCCGACTGTGGCAGCTGCACTCCTCAGCATTTCCTCATACCTCTTTCTGCCCCCAGCTCTGATCTCTGAGTTCTCAGCATCATATTTTCCAGATTCAGATTAAAAAAAGGAGGAGTCCTATGGCAAGGACAGCAAGTGGCATGATTTGTAACGCTCCGATGAGCTTGCCAGGTTGTGAAAAATAGAACAAGACAGTAGAAATAACTCTAATCTATTTTTCGTAGCCTGTGTCTGTGTGATTATTTAATCTACTCTAACTGTCAGGCGCATTCCCTTATAAGCCCTGATAGGTTTTCTTAGCTCACCTGCCCACATTTGTATTTTATCATGAGAGTTCATTTAACATTTATATTTTCCCTGTGCAAATAAACCTAACTCCAAGGGAGTGAAGTTCCATTGACATAATTCATACATTGCATAGATTATTTCATTTTTGAAATATTATAACATCTTAAATATTATGACTTGATCTTCATGTTATCGTTTTCTGCATTCCAGAGATTTCAGCAAAACGTTGCTTTAAACGCACATGCTGTCAACCCTGAGACGGAGGCCACTGCAGAGCTCATAATAAATTCAAGGTGAAACGTCAGGTGAAGACTGGCTTTTAAAAAGGGGTCAGAGCTGGAGTGAACTGCCTTTACAAAGAGTAGGCAAACATATATAACAAATAGTGATAACCCATACAAAAATGAAATAACATAGCAATGAAAAATATGTTGTTCAGGCCAAGAATTGCAAATATATTTAAACTGTATCAATGCAAAACAGAAATATATTGCAGTATACCAAAACAGCAATAATTTACAAATTTATCAAAACATTGAATGAACTATAAAATATATTGTATAAAATATATTCTCAATGTACTTTTTGTTGTATGGGAAGAATGTTGGCAGCAATCCTGCTGCATGCATATAAATACACAGTACTGAACATATAGACATGTACCCTGAAGCTCAGTGTAATTATGTATTCTTTTTTTTCTCTTATACCATGTTTAACTGTCGATCCCTCGACAGCCCCTGTCCTGTTCCCTGAGCCAGACTCCTCCTGTTTTTCAGTGCTTGCTGTTACGTGCAATTCCAGGCGGCGTGTTTCACAGCGGGGCGCACACACGCGCACACACACACACACACACACACACACACACACACACACTCCCAGTCTGTGGCACCGCAGAGCAGCGCCGGGGTCAGCGGGTTATCTGAAGAATGCCGACATGCAGCGGCTTTCTTCTGATAGCGCCGTCTTTAAGTTATGAATTATGCCGCATTCCTGTCATATTTCATGCTAGGAGTCTGACAGGGAGAGAGGGAGGAAGGGACTGCCCGTGTAGGGATTCTCAATTCTCACAAGGGGTACCCCAAATTTTGTTAAAAGCGGGCCTGTGGGGTTTTGTTCAGAACTTAAGGAGAACTCCAAGAGCAGGTCCAGGATCAGCTGATTCAAACTATATAACCCATAACCCAACACTTACAAGAAAAGAGTTTAAGCTGAATCTGTGCCAATGCTTGGGTACACAATCTATGCACTCTCAGAGGAGCTAGATAAGGGACTAGGGCAGAAGAGGATCCTTGAGAGAGACTATGCTGCACATTGACTTGAGCGCCATCTTCTGGCTTCAACAGAAAATTCCACCTGCTGAAGGACGGTCAATAGAAAAGAACTGCTGCTGATGCCAAGAACCTAAAAAATAAGCCAATCAGCTGTTTCTTGCCATTGGGTTTTAGGTCTGAAATTGTATTCATGATGAGGAGGGGTGCAAATCTCAGTTAGAGCAAAAAACTGAAAATAAAGTAAAAATCAAGACTGAGACAAAACTTTTGTATTGTTTCATTTTATTTAATTTCTCCCCCTATTTCACCTATTTTGATCTCACCAACTGTATATTAGGTTCGTCTCACCACAGAAACCTCTATGAAGAAGTGTCGGGCATTTTGAGTGCAATTCCCTGATACACTCGCACATTGCTCAGTTCAGTGAAAGCACCCTTGCATATCTCACATCCCATGTCTCATATCTGTTGGCAGTCATGTGACAGTGTCACTCAAATACTGTTGATGGTCACATACTACTATGTCACTTCCTGTCGATGTCAGCATCATGACCCACTTCCTGTTGATGTTCATGTAGCACCCAGACTCACCTCCTGTCAATGGTCATGTAGCACTGACGCAGCCATTTGATGTTGGGCATCTTGCTCCGGGGGGCCATCCCACACAGGTAGACTATCACGTAGTTCTCAGACACCATCAGCTCCAGGGTGCCCACTATGTACCTGTGGCAAGGCAGACGAACCTGACTGAGATTCCGCATAAACAGCCATCACACCCGGGTTGTACAAATAATATACAGGCATTCAGAGTACTTGCTGTTAATATTTAGGGATCAGCATACAATGACAATAGCAATGGCAACTGAGGTGGTAGTATCAGTGTTTCAGGTAATAGTAATGGTAACAACCAAAGCATCGATACAGGCCATTGCTGTTCACGGTAATGTTGCTGGGTTTCTGGACTTCATTTCAGCATTTGTATAAATTAATTGGATCATTGATAGGTGGGAACTTGAATCACTTGGTTTTTTGCAAGTTCTAAAGAGACATTTCTAAAACCCAGTGTTATGGCTATCCATGGCCAATAGAGGGCAGCATTAGTATGGACCCACTACAGGATATTTCTGAAGTGTTACTAATTTCAACATCCCCAACCTAAATATATCTGAGCTTGAAATGCTACTCAATGCACATCCCCATAATCAGAACTGAACAACTTAGGTTCCTCTTCCCAGTGAAGTATTTACAATCTGTAAAGTCAATTGTATGCCTCTTATTGTCATAGTTACGCATGAGGACAGCTTGTATTTTTGCCTGCAGGTGTTCACACTACCTGAAGAGATTGTCCATGACATACTGATAATCCTTGATGGTGTTCTCCGGGAGGTAGCAGGAGGAAAACACAATGATGGCATTCAGTCCGTCTCCATAGTAACCTGGACCACAGGAGACATTGGATTATGAGATCATCTCTGATCTCTTTCAAACGTGTGGATGACCAGGGTGAAACTGCAGCTGCTTCTGTGAATGAAAACCGCTGTTCCTCCTGGATTTGAAGCACGAGATGCTGTCAGAAATCCTAACAAAATCCCGTCACTTGTGCTGAAGGCATGGTTCATGACTATAATCAATAAAATATGAACAAAAAAAAGCATAACCAAAGCATGCTGGGATACCCAGAACTAATGGCACCCGAATCCCTTTCCTCAAAAGGCCTTCCTTTCCCCTCTTGTTATATTTATACTTGATGTTGATATATGTATATATATTCATACATTAATATATTCATGACTTGATCCTGTGAGACCAGTGAAGAAACAGGTGAACATGTATAAAATCATAAGATCTCTGTACTGCTGGATGTCCAGTAATTCCCAGATGTTACAATTCAGTTTCATTAATAAATCTCATCTACTTTACTTCTTGATTATTTTTTTCTCCACTACATTTCCATTTCCATTTTGTCACTTGGCACAGCACTCTCAACCAGAGCAACACACAAAATAAGGGTACAAGCTTGCATCTGATTAAGTCACAAGAGGAACAGTACATGCAGAACAGGACAGACCACACCTGTGCATGTGTCAACCCATCACACAACACCATACCAGCCTGTGCCAACTTGAAAAACAGAGAGCACGGAGTGAGGAAAGAATTAATTTATGATTAGGTATCAGAGCCAAGATGAAGTATGAAGATGTAGGCCTTTGGTCTGCTATGAGATATTAGCCAGCAGCTCAGTTGTTCTGACCACTATACTATAATAAAGGACATTGGTGTTTTCTGAACAGCAGGTAACACAGCCCCATGTGCAATGAGTCATACCTCATAACATGGGATTAATGACTCTGCACATGGCGCTACGGACAGCTCCTTGGGCTCCTGTGTTGCTTGACATCTGTGTTATGAGTCTGGGTCTTTAATGAAGCCCTAAAGATCTCACTTTCAGCCAACAAACCCCAGAGGTAAAGGACCACTCTCTGCATTATGCCCCAGAGACCCAATTAGTATGTAACTTTTGAGAGCTGCGATGTGAACAACCACAGTATGACTGGGTTAAGAAAGGGTTTCTCAAGGAGTGAGGCAGTCGTGGTAGTGCAGTGGTTAAATGGGTTACTGCTATTTTACTCTTGATCTAGATGTCTGCATTAAATGCTGATCTGCTTCAGTGAAATATCCAGCTCTATACAGGGGTCATAAGGGAGATGTCTGCTGTGCAAATCGCCCCTGGATAACAGTAAGATGACTTATAGGGGTGGAGCTCATCTCAACTTCTGTGGTGTGTGGGGCTTGATGAACAAGAACATACATTGGACAGGATGCCAGTCAATCACAGATTCATTACCCTCAATCCATCCCTGTTATGCTGAGCACCAGACACAAGCATAGAGGCGATGAATATCTTTTTTACAAATATTAGATCAGCAGTATGGCACAATGGTAAGGAGCACAGTTCATAACTGAAAGGTTGCTGGTTTGATTCCCTGCTGGGGCACTGATGTTGTACCATTGGGTAAGGTACCTAATTCACAATTGCCTCAGTAAATACCTATCTGTTTATATGTACAAAATTGTAACCTGTGTAAGTCACTCTAGATAAGACAAAAATGTAATGTAATGTTATAGGTCTCAGAGGACTGAACCCAGATCATCCAGGGTTAGATACATCTCAAAATATGGTCACTTTCATATTAGTAACTTAATTTTTGAATATTGCTCTTCAATTTTATATCACCAGCTTGTGACTAGGAGATCAGCTGAGGCTACAGACTGCAGCATTCCAAAGAGTCTTCAACTCCCCCCCACAGCGCTCCCTCCCAAACTTACCCCCATGGGACAGCACCTGCAGGTATGGCTCGAGCACGGTCATGTTGACATAGCACTCCTGCCCGGAGATATTGAACCGGCGCCACCTGCGTCCGTCACTGTCCACCTGGTCCAGCTCCATGTGCCCGATCTCCGCCTGCTCCGTCACAGACGCACGGGCGACCCCGCCCACTCCTCCACCCACCCGCGGCAGGTCGTCTGCGGCAGCCAATCCGCACACCCGAAGGGAAACGACCGCCAGGTCAGAGGTCGTGCACACCCATTTCACAAATTAATAACAATAAAATAACATACCACGCAATGGTATAAACAGGTCACACCACAGGCTAAAGCCAAATATTTAGCTGGAAGTTCAAACACACCTCGGGCTGTTTGCCCCAAAGCCCTGTTCACCACAGGTAACCTGTGTGGGTGGGGCTTACCTGAACTTTTACCTGGCCCCACCAAGCATTTCAGCCTCTGGTCACAGTTTCCTGCCAGACCATGCTTAAAGGTATTTTGGCCCCTGTTAAAATATTATAACTATTTTATTTAATTTCAGCTAAGTTATTTTTCAGCTAAAATGCTTAATGGAATTTTAGTCCCCCAGTATTCCAGCTGTATTTCCTGTTAAAGGGAGCCGAAGCTGGTCTGGGTTTACTTTGCTGACAATATATATGTATTTTTTTGATGTATATCTCAGTAGTTGCTGGGATATATTTTCCCCACATATTTCTTATTTCTAACCCAGAGAAAGCATATTGTTGGGCATTCTTAGTAAAAGACTGGGTAAATGGCCCTGAAAAATATCATATGCAGACATATCAGTCACTGGCTTAGCGCTAGTTGCCCTTCCTATAACTCATTTCCCATGATGCCCTGCTCACCGTCCCACTCCAGGTTGTGCGAGCTGTCGGGGAAGCCAAAGGACTCGCTGTCAGAGGGCGTGTCCAGGTCCTCCAGGTTGATGTCCAGCTCGGGGTCGTCGTCGGGCGACGGGGAGAGGGCAGCGGTGGCGAAGTCGTCGGAGAAGACCGAGTCGCTGCGTTCCAGAGTCAGGCTGATGGCGGGCGCCACCAGCCGCTTCTTCCTGGTGCAGTTTCCGGAAAGCGCCAGGCTGGCAGGCGGGGCTGGCGGGACAGGATCCGTAACGTCAGATCCCTGTTATAGTGACCCTTACAATCACCTTGTGGCCTTGAGAGTCTGCCCTGAGCACTGAAGGTTGGGTTATACGGCAAAGAGACCACCTTTCAAGCTTGCCTTACACTTCAGTGTAAAAGTGTACCCCAAAAAACATGGTGCTGGATCACCTTTTTGAGCCAGCCTCCACCCCTTTTATACTGCAGAGAATCCACCTTTCAGACACCTTCACTCCACCTGTAAGGAAAGGGTTAACACCCTTTCTTTCAAAGAGTCCTATCGGTGTTGGGGTGGTGTTTTTTGCACACTGAAAGTGGATTTTTGTCAAGATGTTTAAAAACCACAGTCAGGATCTCAGCTTAACGTCCCAGTCCAAAGGACCCAATTACCTGGTCTGTCTCCACTGGCTGCGTTACTCTCCTGGTCATCATCTGGACCGTGCGCATCTTCTGGAAGAGGCCTAGAACGAGGTTTACATCTGTCCTCATCATCTGGATTCACCTTCTCTAAAACATGCATTTATCAACCACTGTTCAAAAAAGACAAAAGCAAATTCAGGAATCTAGGATTCATCTTTAGCTGTTAGCATGAGACAGCTGAGGTGTGAAACCTCGCAAGATGAATGCAATCCTCTGATACACCTGCACGATGCCAATGGTGTTTTTTGCACTCAGCACACCACTTTGGAGTGGCCGCTCACTGGAGGACAAGCGTGACTATGCTCTCTTCATCCGAGCAATTTGCAGATGCCTGAGAGCAGTGAGACCAGGAAGCCCTGGACAAGGAACCCACCCCTATCCCCCGCAGAGCGAAGGCAGTAGACAGCAGATGCGTTAGCATGTGGTAAAAATATCAAGGTTGATCTGAAAGGCACAACAGGGCGTGAACTCTGACCTGGGGAACTCCTCATCCTGCCACTCCTCTCTGAGTTCCATGTCCTGGATGTTGGGGAGTGTCTTTGAGCCTTCTGGACCCCTGGGAGAAATATTAAACACTGCCAGGTTAAATTACATATTGCATACGTGCTTGGAGGATGCCTTTGACAAGGGCAGCTTTTATCCCTTATATGTCACAGGAGCTCTCTCATTTATAGAGAGGTAAATGTATAAGAAAAAAGTCAAGTACTTTGCTCAGTGTCAGCGCTCAACTCCAGATTCAAATGTCATGTCATCAGTGTTCAATGGAAAATCACTGACCCGTTATCACTGCAGTCGTGTAATTTTGATGTTTTGTTTACAGTCTCAGAACAATGAAATTGTCACCATCCTCCAGGTTGGAAAACAGTGAAGGCTGGAGCTGGAAAGTATGTTGAATAGAGGGAGTGTTTCTTACCAACCAAAAACTGGTAATTGTGTTCTCCTTAGACCTAAAATGTGACCATTTCTGCTCTAGATTATATGAAGCGGGTTGAGAAGGAAAAAGCTGCAGAGGAGTTTCAGAGGTGCCTGGAGGAGCAGATCAGCACAATCCTCCAAAACATTAAGATCACTGGCCAGAGTCTGCGGAAAAAGGAGAATCTTTGCGCTTGTAAGTAAAATGTTAAACACTGGGAAGGGAAGGATAGGCTTTGTGCACACACTGCTTTGTAAATGAGGTGACACACAGAGGAATTAAATCTAGGATCTTCACGTTATTGTCATTTTAGTTGCAATTACTTTATACATACAAAGGGCATAAAATATGAAGATGGCAGTAACATATCTGTTAAAATACAATTTTATGCAACTCTTGATCAAACAGACCACATCTTCAGGTTGTAAAATTGAAGCTGTTTGTGTGCATATATATATTTTATCTTGCATAAGTGAGGGATATAACTGAGGGTTGAAACTGTTGTAATGAGGATGGGGTCTTGTGTGTTGTAGCAAGCTGGACCAGGAGGAGAAAATCTGGCTGAAGAAGGAAGCTAAAATGAAGAAGATGGTCCAGGCCTGTGCAAAGACCATACAGGCCCTTAAGAAAGAGGTGAGAGACACCAAAGAGGCCTACAATACCCACGCGAGCAAGTCCAGCTACTAAAATCACATCTGCCTGGGATCACAGGATGCTGTTTTAGCTTTCAGCAATGTGTGCAGACCCAAAAGTAAAACGCTGAGCTCCATCAATGCATTTTCTGATACAGATCAAGGCAGCCAATGAGAAACAGTAGGCACTGAAGGAGAAACTCCTGGCCAGAGAGAACCAGAGGCAGGAGCTGGAAGGTATGGTAAATTAAACATTTTCTTATCAACTAGTAATTTCGATCATATTCTTATATCTAAAATATCACCATTTTTGCTTCAGAACAAATCAAGAGCCTTTAGGAGGACTGAGACACTGTGACCAAAAAAAATCAGGTCTTGCATAAACTGCTGAAGTCCACACAGCAGGAGAATGAGTCCCCTCTGTTACCGCACAGCTTGTCTCAGGAAAACCAGTCGTAAACCAGACAGGTGTGAAACAGGTACTGCCTGTATTGCAAATGGATTTTAGGTGCAGAGATCATTTCACTGGTGTCCAGGAAAATGAGAATCGTAAAATGGTCGTTTCATGGGGAAAAGAGTTAGTTTGTATACTTCAGTAAAATGAGTATATTGAAATAACTGCCAACAGGAACACCTTGCATTACCTATAAAAATAAAGCTGAATAAAAATCACCCATACAGAGACACACAAGGTGTGTATAAAACAATACGGCAGTGAAAATTGACAGAAACACAAATTATTTTATGCTGAGACACAGACAGCACTACTCTTTTGAAAGCCCAAAAAATGAATATTAACCTCATAATTAAGTTATTTACTAACTGTATAATTACGACTTGTGTTTGGTTATGTTTTGAAAGTCAAATAATTTCATTCTTAAAAGTACAAGTATGTATTTTTAAGAAGTTCCAATACTATTTACAATCATGCATTTCAATACAACCGACTTAGATAGGAATTTAAAATAAACATTGGACAACCAAGGTTTTCTCCCTTTAGTAAAACAGAAATTTAAATGAGGCAGACAGGACGTCCACAACAAAACCACCGAACACATCATATTGATATCTGACTTCTTTGAGATCACCTCTCAGATATTACTAACTTGGCTGTGGTACATGATCCAATTAAAATATTTTGCTATTAAACAAAACCTCTGCTCATGATGACAGCAGCCTGTGTGTCTGACAGGAGCTACATTTTGTGCTACCCTGGATATGAGTTTTGCCTCTAAAGCAAATGAATAATGGGATAAAAATTTAGGTTGATTCTGGTTTGAGTTTGTGTACAATGCTATTTCGGACCTGCATTTGGATAGGGAGATGCTACTGTAGATAACACTGTGCCCAGAGGCAAGTGTGAACTCAGATCGAGGAACTGCATCCAGCATGACTTTGCAGGGACCAGGAAGCAGCAGAGAAGGTCTGCTTCAGGACTTCCTCTGCTGAGGCTGAGCACAGAGGAAGCAGCAGACCAGTACAGTTTAGAATGACCTTTGACTGAGCTAAACCCTGTTTGTGGACATTCAGTCAAAAACATACAAAACACAAAGTAAACGCACCAAGCAAACCACAAAGTAAGTCCCCGAGTTGCATACAAACACTGTGCAGCATCAACACCAAGCTGAACCCACACAAGCACTCCCGTTCTTACACTCACTACCCTGTGTACTTCAGTATTTTGACATGCAAGGACTGCTGTCAATGCTGCTCTGCTGTGTCAGGGAACAAATTGAACAATCACACTGTTCTCGCTTTACCACAATACTCGCCTCCAGGACCAGGGTTGAGTTGCCCTACAGGCACCTCATCCCTCAGGAGCCTGGACCAAGTAGCCCTATAGGCACCTTAGTTCTCTGGAACTAGGACTGAGTTGCCCTACAGGCACTGTGGCCTTCCAGGACCAGCTTTGAGAAGCCCTTTGGACTCAGTCTAGGCAATCCAACACTGTCTGCAGGTAAACCTTAGTTTTTACCTGCCGTTGGCGTTAGCAAGAGTCATAGATTCTTCAACAAGCTGTGGCAAGCCCTTTCCACACAGCAGTGGAACCAGAAAATCAAATGCAGGGCTGAACTAATGATCAGAGCACACTGTTGTTGCTTAACATACTCATGAACCTGTTTAAACCATACATTACCAGTTTAAGCAGGTGAATTACATCTGGGTTCCCAAATCCCCAAGCACACAAACCACTTCATGGGTGAAACATTTTCTGTGACTCCCCACGAAAATATAGCATCACAAATGTTGAAATTGGGAAATAAAAAAATATTTTGTATGTATGTCAGAATGACTGCACATACATGGGGTACTGCAATGTTTAGTTCACTTAGTATGCATGTCTGTAGACGGGGTACAAAACCAACATGTATATTTCATGTGAGACTTGTGACCCACTTCAATCTCTCTAAGAACCCAATCATGAGTCATTTCTAAAGGGCCCAAATAAGTTACAAGGCAGTCTGGGGTGCAAGAACATCCCTGGGAAGGACTACTCATGTTCGTCATCAAATATGTATGTTGGAAGGCCATAATTATATGGAAAATTCAACAAAATATTTAGCAGGTACTGACAAGACCAGGACATATTTCAACTTGACAAGTCAACTCTGTAATGGATATAGTAACAGAGGGAGTAACTTGAGCCAGGATATCTTGTCCTCTGACTAAGTAAAGTGATCGAGTAAAATGATCTCTTCCTTCTGTGCACACAGGTACACAATCATAGACCGCTATTTCTCAGATTTAAAGAGAAAAACTGTTCAAAACTTAGGTCACCAGGAGCAAGAGATACAAATGCTATTTAACCGTGCTCATATCTTATGGTCTTCATCAGATTCAGTGTGATTTTTCTGCTCTCAAACACATCAATTCTCCTTTGAAAAATGACTCCAAAATCCAAACCACCCTTATTTTTCCTGCTGAAACTAGTTTTGAGTTTTCAGAGTGGAAGTCATTTTTTTGCATTGCTTCTCAGTGACTGAAAACAATTCCATAGGTTTAGACTGGCCTTGTCAAAAGCCTCTTGGATTAGACTTACCCGCTGAGGAAGTACTGGTCCTTCTGGTCAGTGTAGGTCCCCATTGCTTTGGCCTGATGAGATGAGATCAGAGAAGTCCTCAGGATAAAGACGCTCAGAGAAACTCCTGCGTTCCCAGAACTCCTCTCACAGTGGAAGGTGTGGTCTTCCTGGCTCACCTCGCAGCAGGAGCGACTCACGTTGGAAGTGTGTTTGTGTGTCTCTTTGTTTGACCTCACCCTCCCTGTCTCCCGGCAGGTTTCCTAGTGCCTCGTGGATACCTGGCTCGGCCGCTCCCCATTGGCCTGACTCACCTGAGCGATCCTGCTCTCCCACATCTCTCTCAACCTCAGCTTAGCGGAACACAGGGAGATACCTGAGACTGGCTGCCCCATGGTCCTAAAGCCCGCCCTAGTAAACGCTCTCCCATCTCCCATTTTAAGCTTGTAAAAGACTCTCACCAGGCACAGCAGGTAGCACTCCCAGAGCCTACACCATTATCAAATGGATATACATATTAATGCCTTGTTTACTGCAATGTTAATAGTTTTCTTTAATAAAGTTGTTTCTACCCTCAAAACATGGTTGTTTTATATCAAGAGTCTCTACAACTGGTACAGTACAGTTTAGTAGTATTTACAGATTTTTCAACTCTCAGAAATCTCTAGAACAAATCCCTTACAAATAGAATCACCTATAAATGTACATCTCAAATTGACTTCACACTTAAAAAATGGATTTTAAATATAATTTAACTTCAAGTTAAAATATATATATATACTGGAGGGTAAAAAAAACAACCTACAAGAGAAAATTAATGCATTCCAACTCAAAGCTGAAAGGGCCAATGTCCATGTCAATGAAGCCAGACCTGCATGGAAAGACAGAGTGGATCCTTCCTCTCAAGCACTTGGGTTTCATGGGTTTTTAAACAGTTCAGTTAAGAATATTAAAGGTACAAGGGTGCCACAGCAGTGCCCTGTCTGGGAATCAAACCAGCAACCTCTGGGTTCCAAGCCCAGCTCCTTCCCACCACACCACACTGCTGCCATCAGAAAACACAAAGCCAGCCTCTGATAAGCTGACACTGCCACTAAAGGGAGTGAAGCCAGCGTATAGTGACAGGCAGCAAATAAGGAACAGTTAACCCATAATGTGACAGTCCGGCTAAACGCAATTCATGCCTGATGAGTTCAGCTTTCATGGTCCCACAATGCACTGAGATTATATCAGAATTCCCCACGATGAAGCAATGCATTCACTGCTATTGAAAACACGTCAAATTGCATCACCGTCACAAGTCATCATCACTTGTGTGATCACAGAATGGAGACCTCTCTTTATATCAAGAGGATGCAATAAAATGCTTAAAGACCAGCATGTCGCTGTACCAGCTCAATGTCTCCTCCTAAAATGGTAATGGCATTAGTGGATTTTGACAGTGGGTTCTGTATAGATGGCATACAGGCATGAGTAGTCAACTACTGATAAGAACTGCAATGACTCCATATCTGCTCTCCAACCCAGTTGTGAATGGCTGGTATGCTGATGATGGCACTTTTCAGTCAACAGTGCCTTTCTGATTAAAGAAAGACACCCACCATCTAATGTGGTTAATGGAAAGCATCTGAGTGTGTGTCATAAGGGCAGTGTTGAACTGGTGACACTGGCTGCTATCTTCAGCCTGATTGCTCAGCAAATGGTGGCTTTCAACAGAAACGGCTCAAAACAGCTCATTGATGTCACTGCGCTAATTGTGGAACAAAGCCGCCGTTTCCCTGAAGGAGGCCTCCGGAGCTGGTGGGGCCTCAGGGTGCAAAGGGTTGGGGAATCACTAGAGTGCTTCCTTGTGCTTTCTAAGCCTGCCCCCTTGTGGACATGTGGGGAAGTACCAGCAGTGAAGTGTGTACTGCAGTCCGGGGTGGGACACGGCCTCAGCATCTCTGTGGAAAGCCTTTGGTCAGTAGATCTAAAATTTTATCACGTCATAAAATTTTCATACACGTCAACATTTAGTTTATCCCTGCTATTCTGGCACTTCATAAAACAGTACAGATTACTAGCAAGTGCTATACTATAGCTACCTGCTGTGCTGTGATCACATGCAAAGGGTTTATATATGATACACATATATTAGTATGCTCTCATTCAAGAATTTGAGTCATAGAAAAATCACCCCTGAACAGCGTGGTATAAAATAAATCTGGTGTGTAGTGCAGCAGTTATAAAACTGGGCTAAGCAGCTGAAGGTTTAATTCTGAGCTCTTTCATAGGGGCTGAATTGCTTCAGTCTATGTTAACCATCTACACAGCTGGGTATGTAAGTGATTAAAACCATCCTGGAGCAGGCTGTCAGTCAAGTATTTAAGCACTGTAACAACTGTAAAATAACTAAAATAAATCATATGAATATATTCAAAAATAAAATGTACCACTACCACACAAGTTACCCAAGCTCACAAAGCTGTTCAAATGAACTGTCAACTTCATGGTGCTTCGGCACATAAGCAGATATGGGCCAGGAGTGTTCAGTAACAGCGATAATAAAGCAAGGAAACATGGGATGAGCTGACATACTTTCAAAATCAGTTTTAATAGATCTGTGCTTTTTTTTTTAAACAATTGGGTAAATCTATTTTGTACCATACAGCCAAACAGTTTTGCATTCACATATAAAAGGAACAAACAACACTGCAAACAGTGGTATTTTGCATACAATGAAGGACGGTTTAGTCTCGATTGTCCTGGGTTAAGCAAAACCAAAACATCCCCTGTAGGAACAAGTTTCCTGTCGGTGTAGTTCAGTGAGGTACCTGCAGGCTTTTAGGATCTCTCCACCAACACTATGGGGGACAAAGCCTGAGGGTTGTTCCTCTTTTTTTGATTTATGCCACTTTAAACTGTCATGGAAACATTTTCAGCAGAAAGCTAGAAAACCTGAAAAGGTAGGGCACTGTAGGGGAAAGAGGAGACAAACGCAATGTCAGGCTTCATCTGTGTTGTCAAAACACCAGTTTGGGTGAGAAGCCTAATCCTCTGGTGTCTGATAGCCTCCCTCTGCCTGCTTTTGCTCTTGTGACCAATGTTGCCAGGTGGGCTTTTATCCCCCATATTTCTCAAAATCCGTCATTTTCAACAAACACCAACCAAAATTTAAGAACCCCCCGTCCCCATACCTCCATTTTAAAAAAACCCGTCACTTCCCACTGATTCCTTCACATTTCTTTTTTCCCCCCTCAGACACCTCTCCCCAGATTTATGCAGTATCTGTATGATGGGGGAATCACTCCCCAATCTGGCCACCCACTTTGAAGCGTTCACACTGAGGACACGTGCTGTGACCTGTGAACTCACAGAGCACGCTGCTGAATCATTTCCTCTGCGTGCTTTTTTTTCCAGCTTGTACACTGCCAATAGACTTTGGTGACAGCAGGATGAAGCTACAGAGAAACAAAAATTGGTAGGCAATTTACAGTTACTGCACAGGGGGGATGACACCGCATTCGGAAGACGCGTACCTTAGCGTTGGCGAATTTTGGTAAAAGAAAGCTGCACGCATCTAAGTTCGTTTAATATAACATCAAAACAGCAATCCATGTAACTGACATTAAACGGCCTTCAATTCATAAGTTATTTTCAAAGTCTTGCGGTGCCTATAAGTGACCGAAAGTTAATGCAGAACACTTTTTTTCCAGCACATTTCACCATACATCAACCAAAATTTAGTTAGGACACCATACCATGCTTGAGTATATCCCACAATTCCCAATCAGGCATATTATTTGAAAAATCCAATTCTATACTAAGTAATTAAAACAAACTAGAATCATCGACATAAAACACATACATAAAAAAATAAATCATAGCATTTTATATTGTTTACCTAAGTATCAAGTAGTTATTTAAGAATATTTAAAATTATCAAACCTCATTAATATTTACATAAAAGGACTAATGCAATCACAGGACAAAGTGGAGATCCTCAAAGAGCATGAACAAGTAGGTTGCATTAACTTCATGTCAAATATTTTTCAGTTCTTATAAAAAGGTTGTGTGAAATTAAGCAATATGTATACGCAACAACATAGGGTAACTGCATAAAACCCCAAATATAACGATTTTCCTTGCGTCTAGATTGAATTAGGCCCTATATTTCAGTTTTCAGTGAAAGCAGTCAACAGACTGATTGTCCACCTTTCAGACAATAGACAGACACTCACCTCCAATACAATAGGGGTCACTGGAGTACCAACGTTCTGCAAACCAGGGCAGTCAGTCAATTAAGGAAACTCCTTCCATTTCCAATTCTATTTTTCAGCAATTTAACACAACACTGTGAAAAGCCCACTCTATCTCCAGATAGAATTTAAAACACCATTGCTTCATGCTGCCAGGAAGAATAAAGGTCTGTCTATCTTCCAGATGTGCATCACGTCACCCTTTATAATGATATGAGGACAATATTTGCACATATGATCATGTTCTCTTTCACAGAAACATGGGCATGTGGGCTCTGCTCTGTAAAGAGCCTAAATGAATGCGGCATTGCCGGATGTCTCACCTGCCATGAACACCACAAGACAAAATAAAATAAAAATAAAAAACTCTTACAAAACATATGAAAGCTACTTCAAGACTCTGCAAAATTAAATACATGCACACACTTGACAGTAATAATACCAACAGCAGTAAAAAATATATAAAATAACGATGTCATTTCAAAATTAAAATCAAAAGTTATCTGAAATTCCTCTGTCCTAAGAATATATTGGTTAATTAACAGTAATCATGACACGTCTTCATTGGTACGGCTGGCAGGGAGCATTGCTGACCCTTTCATAGTCTGCATGTCACCATATTCACGCTATTATCAACTGTAGAGGGTTCGAGCCATCTGGATGGGAAAGGAAGATGATTCAGGCAGGTCATTCACCTGAAATGTTGCAGTAAATATGTGGCTGTATGAATGGACAATATGGAAAATATAAGCTATGCCAGTTTCCCCGCCAAAAAAAAACAAACAAAAAAAAAAAAAAACTCAATATTTTTGTTAAAGCACTTGAATTACACACAAGCTTTTCATCAGTTCGTACAAGCTGGTGTGTCTCTGTGATGCAAAAGGAGTCAGATTGCCATTTATCCCTTTTACCAGGAAAAAAAACATGTAGTGGCAAAACGCTAAGCAACATCACTGTCCCAGACCCCTTCGGTTGTTACAATACAGGCCACAGATTCAGATTCAGATGATTCAGATTCAAAGTCAGACTCCTCAGTCTCCTCCCAGTCCCTGTCGCAGTGTTGTGTGAAAGGATTGCTTAGTGTCTTTGGTTAACAGAGAGAGCCAACACGGTGGATTAGGGCCCATCTGAGCAGAGCAGTGCTCACAGATGACAAGCGCACTGCTGTCGTTTATAGTCACACACTGCGGGGGACCGAGGCCCCTTTGTTTGCGCGTGCCGATATATTCCAAAAGCTTTCAAGCTAAAGTTGACAGCTGCACCATTGAAAGCTGTAACCTGTCAAATAGCTTCCAAAGCTGAATCACACAGCATATACTGTTCTGAGGTGAGCTGATCTATGAAATGACTGAATAGATTTTTTTTTACCCCAGTTGGGTACAAAGCAACAGGCAACGAAGCTGGTCAACTGCACAGAGGACTGAGAACAGCATGGTGTGGAGGACACCACAGATTGTAATATAATGTGATTGTACTTTTTTTAAATACTTTTTTGATTGTACACTGTCAAAATCACCCACTGGAAGGAAAGACAGGCAAGTCTGCTGGGAGGGAATAGGTGAGCTGTCACAAGAAGGACACTCCCCCAAATCAGAAGTGTCCAATACCAGCCCAGCAGAACTCCATCCTGGGGTTTCAGACCAATTCACAAGGAGTCAACTTAAAAGCCCAATTCAGCAAATTACAACCTTATTTCCCCTACACAGAAAAGCAGCACCTCACAGCTCTGACACCACTTTGTACCATGTGACCACATGGCCAATACTTTTGTGCCACAAAAACAGCCACAAATTCAGGTACTTGCCACATTACCATAGTTTACCATATCAGTATGCCTTCATCCAGAGCTGTAAAATGCGACTAAATTAAATTCAGACCATATAAACATTTATGTCAAAATACACTGCCCTCTGACCTGTACAAATAAACACGTACACACTGCACATGTGTCTATCTTTTAGAATATATTGCAAAATGATATATAAACTACAATACGTAAAAATAACCTAACAGTGGTGATGGTCGGTATACTACAGTATAGGCAGTATACTGTGACATAAATGAGAGAGCATGCTTTAAACATAGCTCGTATATTTTCATATTAGCACATGTTGATGACACAGAGTAGTTTTAAAATAGCACCCACCAAATTCCGAATTCTAAAATCTAAAGTTCAGTTACATCCGAGGACAGGAGGACTGGAATGGAACAGTCTGTCTGCAGGGAAACGGAATCGGAATCAGAACAGCTGCCTCGGTCACCATGGCAACAGGGGGTGGGGGTGGGGGGTTGGGGAGTGTTCGGCAGCAGGTTGTAGTACCAGGATATCCGGTCGCTCAATCAGCTGTGGAGTGGGATAATCTTCCCCAGCCATGCACAGAGACAGACCTGGGGTCAGTTAATGTCCGTAAAACAGCCGCAGTGTCCTCAGCTGCTTGGCCCAAACGGGAACGCTGCCGCTAACTGCAAAGCAATCACTGTGTGACACTCTACTGTGGGAAAGGGAGCCCTTTAACCAGACAAGTTGGAAGCCATCACGAGTGGATTAGCTAAATAACCCGAGACAAGACAGGCAGTACCCCCTTTCTCTCACTGAGAGCTCAAAAATAGAAATCCCCCAGAGCCACAGCGAAACAAGAACTCAAATGAAATAATGCCGGGTGCTGTTAGGACACACTGAGAGGTCTGACTCAGGGCAGACTGCAGGCTTGCTTGGGTGAGCATGAGACATCTTCCCCTGTCCCTCTCCCTGCCCTGACAGCCTGGCTTCAGACAGAAAGACTCTGTTATCCTGCCTTTTCCCGAACAGAGCACTGTGAACTGGGACGGTTCCAGAGAGGCAGATTCACTCTGGGCTGGATAAAAAGACAACGGGGGGGATCTTATTCCGAGTGGCACATTTTGTATCATGCTGCATAAGGACTGACTACCAGGACAGGAGACAGCACAACGGCACACGGTTTGGATCCACTGTTCAGGTGGATCGGGCACAGGTGACTAAAACATCCTCAAACGACTCAAACTGGTTTCCAAAATGATAGAATTCCGCACCCTTCTGTCCTCCTTATGAAACAGCCATTCTTCCCTATGCCCATGTCTCACCAGTACATTCTCCGTTCCCCGGTGTCCTAGAATTCTGGTCGGGCTGGTCAATTTCGAGAGGTGTAACAAGGTGTACCTGGAACAGTCTAACAGAGACACCTGAATGCGTGAAAAGCCATTCCTGGGGTAGAGATAGGGTGTCCACGTGTACCGAATCGACAGCAACGGGGGGCCTTGGCGCTCAGACTGAACACCCCGATGCACACGGTTAAAGCGGGCAGCAGGAAGCAGGTTTTCCTCAGTGTGAGATCCCGCTCTGGGACAGCGTACCTTTAGGAAACGGCAGGCGAGCGCCATTTGGAGCACACCTGGTCCAGTGAAGATCGGGGAAGGAGGTGGGCGTGGGAGGTATTGCGACGGACAGTTTTGGGGGTAGAGAGAAGATGATGACTGGGACAGCGGGGGGAGGGTTAGAGCTCCCCCGCCGCGCCCCCTTCCCCAGGCTCCGCCTCCGCCATCTTGCTGAACTTCTCCAGGATGGCCTCGGCGCTGATCCGCGGCATGCCGTTGTCCAGCGGGCAGCCCTCCACCAGGCTGTTCATGGGGGTAGGGGGCACCTGGGCGTCCTCGTCCGGCCCACTGTCCTCCGCCCCCGCCCCCGCCGCCGGCCGGCGCTGCCTGGACGCCGAGTAGCGCCGGGGCCGGGCGTCGTCGTCCACGCCCGGGGAGCGGGAGGGGTCGAACTGGTCCTCCAGCTCGTCCAGGTCGTCCAAATCCCCGCGGCGGGTGGTCCTCCGCTCCCACTCCCTCAGGAAGTCCTTCACGATGGGCAGCACCTTCTTGCGGGAGGCCAGCGTGTTGCCCTGCAGGTAGGCCTTGACGTCCGCGTAGGGGCTGCTCATTGGGGACAGGTTCAGGCAGGGATTCTGGGCTCTCTCCAGGGCTTGGCTGACCTACAACATGCCCGCCCAAAAACAACCACTTTTAGGCCAATTTAAACAACAGAAGGGTGTTTTTACATATTTCTCACTCACATGCTACTTAAACAATGGGAGGGTGTTTTTTGAAATTAATGTTTATTTTTTTTCCCCAACTTTCATAAAATATTGCCTTTGGCATAAAACCCACAGGCACACAACTAAACTGTTGCAATGTACATGAATAATACATGAGAGGGAAATCTCTCGGAGAAATTTCATTCAGAGCGGGGCTTAGAAATGAAGAAAAACTAATCAGAATGTGTCTCTCGAGTTGCTGTTAATTACCTCCTTAATGTATGTTTGAATGAGCATCTACGACGGGGGACTAACACAAATAATCCCTAATGAATGCCAGGCACTCCTGCAATTCAGCTTCACCCTGAGGAATGTAATGGCCCTGTCATCTTTACTTCCATTTGTATTTAAAAGCCACCCAGGTTCCATTCTGCATGAAATTAAACGTCCTCAAGGGGTGATTTTCCAGGACAAACACACATCTATGAATCTGCTATGTAAAGGCAAATGAATGTGCAAGCTAGACAGGTCCAAGATAACACTTTCCTCTAACACTAAAAAACTAAAAAAAAAAAAACAAATTCTTAACTCCTAACAGATATCTATACAAAGTGATAACTGTACGGTAATTCTCAGAGAGAGAATGACCCTTTGTGCCCTTTCAACAGCACATTAAACTGGTGATTCTGTACTGGGCAGCCAGTTTTTTCTGGCAGAAAACGTCACAGAAGAGTACAATGTCACCTTATTTAATAAACCACCTACTGAATTTCAAAGATTCAAGTACCTTCCATTCTGATGCTGCAAATTTTAAGGAACACAGGACAGGCTCAACAGGTACCTTAAAAATTGCTGATCTCACATTTTACATGCTAGAATCATACTTCCAAGTTTACCTGGTTTTTCCCCTTGCCTGAACCTGCGGTGGGTTGGACCACACCCTAGATTTAAAGCATAGCTGTTTTTTATGCACTCATCCTAGGGCTGCAGTTCATACCTCCTCCCTATAGAGGGTGCTGGAGCTGTAGACTGCCAGCTGGCGGAAGGGCTCGTTGTTTTCATTAAAGGAGATGGTCATGGCAACCACCAAGTTGAAGCGGTGTTTGTGGCAGAATTCACACAGCTCCTGATTTAAGCCTCGTCTCTGGAGAAAAGCCTGCACCGAGCGGGGGGAGAACATCAGGAACAGACACCAACAAGCTAGAAACATGCATCTTATTTTAACCACATGAGAGTGGATTTATTCCAGGGAGTGGCAAACACAAGACAGTTCTGATTTCTGTTTAGCAATTTATTTTTAAAATATTTGCTCTATCTGCTCTTTCTCTGACCACAGCTTGAGCGTGCAAAGCTCTGGAAAGTGACTTGGCATGACTTGTCAAGACCACATTTTTAACTTCTCAAACTGATTTTTATTATACTCATACATATTATTTCGCCATCACTGTTAATTGAAAATTTTTCACGGTTATGGTAAGAGATGACAACACCACCAGTCATTCATCTTGTAACACAATAACTATTCAAGAACAACCACACCACCGTGAACTCACATCGAGTGTCATGTAGACCACACTGACGGCCAGCTTCAAGTCTCCCCCAGACGCAGCCTTCATGTCTTTCAACAGCATCTGTTCTGTTGTCAGGCCTGTGACACATACAACTGGAAATGAGCAGTGCCTCAGGGGTCCCTCCTTGGGGGCATGAATGTTCTCTCCCTTCCACCCCATGACTTCCAAATTGCATTTTTCTTCCCTTTCTTCACCAAACAGTGCACTTTCCCCTCAGAGGATGTCAATGTCAATGCACTAAAATGTCAATATGCTCAAGAAAAAACACAACATGCGTTTAACTGAAGTGATTTAAAAGTGCTACAGTCGTGCACCTTTGACCCGTCCGCAAAACGCTTTTGATCTGACCTGACACGTCGAACTTGGCACTCTGCAGGGACTGGAAGAGGGCGCCCCTCGGTGGCAGGTCAGGAAAGCGCGACTCCAGCAGGAAGGCGTACTGGCTGTCCTTGGGCGTAACCTTTCCTGCCTCTGGCGCCATGTTCACGCAGTCTAACACGATGGTGCCTGCAGTCACACAACCCACGACTCAATTACACTGGCGGCCACCCGGCCTTTCTATGGCTTTTCCCTGAGGGATTGTGGGTAGCATGTTTCCCTGATCGATATCATCAACTTTTCTTCTATGCCAATAACCTGTATAGAAAATGCTAACAGCTATGAGAAAAGGTTTTTGAGAAAATAATAGCAGAATGCTTACTAAAGCTTCAGACAAAAACAACTGTCACACTGTGTCAGCAAATCTTCACACCTGAAATGGAGGTGATACATCTGGCACCCAAAGCCAGCCTGGTGATAACAACAGCCACCCTGTTAGAGAACAAAAGCTGGCTGTGTAAGCTTTCCTGCTATCTGCGTTGCCATGGTGATTACCGTATAAGAGCTGTGCCACCTGTCTGTCCAAAATTTCCGGTGCCTTCTGGGCAATGCGTTCAGTGACCAAGGTGGCGCACGAGCCCACGGTCTCCATGGTTACTGGGCAAGAAGGGGAAGGTAACCTCTCCAGGTGATGGTGGTCGATCACTTCCACTACTGCCCCCTCCAGGTCACTGTCAGCACTACAGGGTGGAGGTAACATTCACGGGAATTAAAAACGATGTAGTTTTAGGTTCTGTGGTCCATTGTCTGTTAATGGTCTACACGCTTCAGTCAACTGGTGCATGGAACGGGTACAGAGTTATGAAAATTATAACACATAAAAACCCTTAACACCCCAGCCACCAATGAACACTAATGAGTTACTGTAAAAACATGCGAACATGTAAACAAGATGATTTTCTAAATGTGGAAACGTTTCAACAGCTGGGATTTGAGTCTTTAATTACACTCTAATCATATGTGTTCCATCACGGGTTACCATAATGTGCAGATGGCTTGCTAAAAATAGAAGCCTGAGAAGGCATGTATGAGGGAGACGCTGGGATATTGGTGGGAAGTGTGACCCCTGACCTCGGCAGGACGTTGTGGTCCACGAGGGAGAGGGCCAAGCGGCCGGCGCGGTGCAGGCCCAGCAGGTCCACCTCATCCCGGAACACCAGGCTCTCCTGGGCCAGCCCGCTCTCCCGCAGCAGGAAGGTGTTGTCCGTCCGCAGCGGGAATTCCGACCGCGGGATGTTCAGAACCGGAACCGGAGTTTTCCCCTCGGAGCCAGACGTCTGGGACAGGGGCGAGAGGCACAGAACCAGCTGGAACACGGAACCAGACAACCCGGCGTCTGCAGCCAGGGGTCGGCAACTGCTCATCCGGTGCGGTTCGGTTTCGTCTCACACAACCCCGGGGGCTCAGGTTATCAGAGCCTTATGAATATTTAATGGCGGTAGAGAGCAATGTGCTCCTATCACTGGGCTAGATCTATGGCGTTGGGACGGCGAACGGGGGAAAAGCCTTTCTTGACCTGCATCATTGCAGAGAGCTTCAGGACAGAGCTGGGGCCCAAAGATCCACTTTTGAGAAATAAAGGGCGTACACGTTTTTGATTAACACTGGAAGACACTCGTCATTGCAGAGCTACATGACTCATAGATAAAGGTCTCAATTAGATGTTCCAAACCCTTCGGCCGCCTGCTGTAAGTCATACAAGCAGTTAATTACAACCTCCTGATCTGTAGAACACAGCAGAGCCACTATTTGTGAACTTTGGGTGGGTCTTTGTGGACTTGTTCCATTTAAGGACTTATTTTATAAAGTGTTTATCCAGCTCCGGGTTTAAAGGGTGACTGTGCCTTAAATTCAGACGGTCATGCCTACATACCTTCTGAGTGCAGGTGTTCATATTAAAAGAGATGAAGAACATTGCAATAACTAAGAACACAAACTACCATAAACTATCCACAAAGTTGGACACTTTCATGGTTTCCTAACTTACTCCAGTCTAATGCTCATGCAATTCCTGGAATGCCTTACAGCTGTGTTTTCACTGGAAAATTGTGATGTTCTTACTCATTGTTTTAAAAAAAGGCTCTTAGTCGCAGGAACATACATACAAACTTCAGGCACTAAGCTACAGAGAGTCTACCCTTAGAATACTAACTTGATCTGTGTTTTAGTGAATTTGAATTTACATAAATTTTAGCAGCATTTTGCTAGACTCATGCTAACACGCAGAAGAGCACCAGCTTCACAGTGCATTATAAGTGAGCAAATTGGAATAAATTTGGAGACCGGGAGAAAAAGCAGACTTGTTTCAGAGTTATAAATCTACTGCTCTTTCATCTTTCATGCATTAGAGGTCGAATGGCCCATGCTGACATCAGAGTATGAAACATTTATGGCAGAATTATGACAGATTTTTCAACCAATGAAGTGTCAAGATATTCTGTGAGGCCAGAATTCCAAACTGTGTCTTGAAGTGAGGGAGGCTCTGTACCCACTTTGAACAGGAAATATGCGAAGGTGAGGGCGGACACCATAGAGTCAACGTCGCAGGCCTCGTTTCCCAGGACGACGTGCACTCCGGAGCCGTCCTCTGAGCCGTTCTGGGGAGGAGAGAGGGACACCCAAAGGTCAGGTGCTGCATCATGTTCATCAAGGCAGCGAAGGCAAGCCGTCCTGGCGAGTCACCGTCAGCATCACTCAGCAAAATTTGGCTGGACTTCAGCCCCTCCTCTAGAGGAAAAGGGGGTCAGGTGCACACCGCTGCAGACAGGAGGTGTGTGCAGACCATTTCAAGAACATGTAAGGTGATTGTGTGTGTGTTGGGGGGGATCAAACCTAGTCCGTTCGGGGTTAGAGTTGTAAGGTGTAAGGTTATGGGCTGGAAAAACACAATGACGTTGTTTACATGCTAACTGTTTACACAGCCTGACTCTGTATATTGACTGATGCCATTCAGGTTAAGCCGTTTGCTTAAGGATTCAGCAGCTCCGCCCCTCATGGGAACCGAGCCGGTGACCTTAACCTGACTCCATATCCACTACGCCACACTGCTGCCCACAGCCCTGGCTCCATCCTGCAGCCCAGACACCTTCTGCTTTAGGCAGTAATCAAATATGGGCCTTAGCTCTGTCTCTGTGCCGATGACAGCCCGCCCTTGAAAATCAAACCTGTTAAAATAAATGTGCTATCATCTCCCTGCTTCTGTCACTAGAGGTGAAATCAAACACCTATTCTGAGAACTAGATAATTGCCCTGAATTCTTATTCTTATTACGATTGCTGAAAGAATTAGAACACAAGTGGAGACTGCAAACAGCAAAAAAAGGAAGGCCATGCCTTCTCTCAAAACACAAAGATGACCTTTCCATTTCCAAAACGAAAAAAAAAAATACAGGGGAAAAAATACAGCTGAAGCAATCACTGCTGAGCAACCAAACGGCATTCAAATGAGCTCTTTAATCTAGCCTTCTATCTTTCTGAAACAGCACTCAATCGGACGCTCTTCCACACTGCTCCTTTCAAATTTAGTCGCAGGAGATATCCATGACACACTCTGTCCTTCCAGAGCGGACCCCCCAGTCATGGATTCCACGAAAGAGGCACGGGCAGATCACAGCCGTAGCCACGGAGATCGATAAGACCTGGATGTAAAGGAGGGCGGGTGGTGTGGAGGAGGGGGGTTGGCAGGGGGCCTCCTGTTTCTGGCGGGCAGAGCCGCAGAGGCCTGGCGGATTACTCGCGGTCCGCAGTGCCCGGCGCGAGCACGCCATGGCCGATGATGCTGATCGCTGGCCCCCGCTGCCGCCCCCCACACGCTTCCCCCTCCTCCTCCCTCCCTCCCTCCCTCGCAGTCAGCTCCGATCGGCAGCGGGAGACGGCAGGACCCCGGCAGGCTGGAAACAAGGCGCGGGGATGACTATATTTAACAGCAGGTCAGCCGCAGAGCAACAGGCCCCTCTCGCCAATCTGCCGTGCGGGAAACGGAGCACCGGCCTGCGGCACTGGGTCAAGGTGCCTCATTCGAACAGGTCCACCCGCTGCGTGCGTGACAGAACACCGATCTACGTCAAACGCAAATTACAAACATAAAAAAGCACTGTGGTTGAACGTGTTAATATTTTTTTGGTTCCAATATTGACAAGGTTTGTTCATATCCGCACATAGCCCTGTTTTCTGCATTTATGTTAAATGCTAATTACGAACATAAGGAGGGATTGTGCTTGAACCGATTAATATTTTTTTGTCCGCAGTTTTGACGAGGTTTGTTCTTATTTGCACGTCGTCGTGTTCTCTAATTAATTTAACCGTGTGCCCCCCAATGCCCCCCCCCCTTCTGTGCCAAATCAGACCACAGTGCCACTGCTGCCCCACTTCCCTCACCAATCAAATGCTAAATTTAAAAGCAGTCGGTTAGCGAGACAGCAGTCAGCCATGTCAGTGCCATTGGCGACACGCTGAAATTCCAAGAATCAGAGCACAAACAAGCGCATCTCCTGCTATGGAAGGGCTAACAAGTTAAGTTAAACCCTCCACCCTGAACCCTTATCTCCTCAGATGTTTGCCAGAATTCATTCTCTCAGATAATGGTTGATAAAACTCCCTGAAAACAACATTTCAAACAATGTAACATTCTCACATCAGGTCTTATCAACTGTCATGAAGGGGGTGCAACCAACTGATCATCTGAAAATCAGTAAATCATTGAGCATTTCAAAAGGAAGGTGCGTGAGGGGAGGGGGGTGATTCGGGATATTAATCAGCAATGAGGTCATCACTTGTTTTGGTTCAGAATCGACTCACAATTGATATGTGTTGTGACCATTCACTGATAGAGAACACACATACCATGTCGGCCCACTCATGAGGAACCCTTTGGAGTAGCCATTATTGGGACTCTGTTTGTAGAAAAGGGAACTCTTTATGGACAAGAGGAAAAGACTGGTCGATCTCACAAGTGATCAATTACCTCTGCAGATTCCTTATCAGACTGCCATCCCTAATGGGGTGGCCGCAAGGAACTACCTGCAGGATTTGGACCCAATGGACTATACAATACTGATCTATGACCTAACTAGTGATTGCACAGCTGTCTATGCTGATCACAGTGGCAGTCAGTACAGATGATTTCATCAGAGTGGGATTTAAACCACTGTGTATGTGTTTTGTCAACTGTTGCTGCCTGGCTCACTGGGAGATTTCAGCCACCTCCATGACCGCCATGAGTGTTACTCATGAGCCCATAGCTCCTTTCACCCCAGCGGTGAGACGGCTGGACTTACTGGCCTCAAAACCCCCAGCAGAGCAGAGCAGAACACCGCAGTCGTGTTCGCTTTGTGAGGGGACACAAGGCCTGCTTCTTCTGCTCATTACAGCAGTCGCCAGGCAATGTCAGCATACCCACCCTCACAGAAATAAACACAGCCACTTACACACACACAGGCGTTTATGCTATGACAGGAAGAAGGCCGGGGCAAACTGGGCGAATACAAGAGGCCGATTGTGCGGCAATTTCCAGGCTTAAGTGGCCGGGGGAACAACAGAAAAAAGAGAGAAAGCACTGCTGCCCATCCCTGACAACAGGCAATAACGGGTGGCAAAGGGGAGAGGGGGAAGCGCGACACACGGCATTGATTAAGCAGGAGGTAATGGGTAAACAGAGCAGACAGGGGACATCTGGGAAAGGTAAGACCCAGTGCCCAGCTCCCAGTCTCCCAGCCTCCACTCCATGGCATCCAGTCTTCAACAGCAGCATACGGGGGCTGGTGATGCCCTGACACTCTTTAAGAGAATCTGGAGAATTTAAAACTTTATTTTCGTTAAATGCCACAGATGAACTTGGTGTGGTCAGACCAAGGTGGTTTACAAAATGCACTCTGAAAGAGTGCAATGCTCTTTCTCCATAGATTTTATGACAGATAGATGATAGATGGTGCAATGACAGATTACCCAATCATTTCCCTATTGTTTGTTCTCTTCCATTAATTCATTAATGAGTAAATAAAAGTCCAGGTAGGTGTTTACACAGCATGTTCTTTCTAGGGCCATAAACACGCAATCTGAGCGTAATTTTATGAGAACAAATCTCCGTTCACAATCAGACCTTTGCCATTTAATCGAGTGACCCATCATGAATCCTCTGGGTTGGTTAAAAATGAAAAGAAGATAAGGTGATCACTAGAAACATTCTGAAGATTAACAGTTGGCAGAAATGTCCCCACAATTCATCCACGCCTAACTATGAGGGGGTGTCATCAAATGAACCACCCACAGTCATTATGATGTCATTGCCTTGTGTTCCTTCCTCATTCGTGGGCATCATGGGAGACGTGAGGGGCATAGCTGTCTCCTTACTGGCCGGGTGCTGTATCCCAAGGTGCTCAACACTGCTTTCAACATTTCTCAAAATAAGCACGCACACTGAGCAAGTGTTATGGAAGAAGGGGACTAAAATGCAGAATACCTAAGGGCCCACTACAGAGGAGGAAAGACGAGAGTCAAAAAGGCACAAGTGAGGTCATGTAAGTTAAACATTTAAATTCCAAACTGCTTGGGAATCTTGGCTCAGTGTCAGGACAAATCATTCTATGTCAGTTCAAGAAAGCATCAATTCCTACTTGCTGGACCCCAGACAATGTTTATGAAGCACAGTTTGTCAGTTTGTATGTGGGGGTCAGTTTATGCTTTCCCTACGCCTATCTATGCCCTGTCTAGCTTGGGAATACCCTCCCCTCCCCATTCAATTACATAATACATGTTTTCTCGCCTGCGTTGTTCCTTTTTTGTCCAAATTCACAATCATAAGTCATAACCTCCTATTTGCTCTTCCGCAATGAACACTGCCAGATGTGGGCTCAGGAAAAGCAAATTAATATTAAATATAGCAACACATACTAACTAGCTAACAACTCCTGCGATGTCTAAATGTCCTCAGGTTTACCTTCCAGTCGTCGAAATACTAACATTTCTGCCGTTTTAATGATTAATATTTCATTGCCAAACGTTTGAGAAGTAGATGCTGGACGGCAACACATTCCTGCAAACAAAAATTTACCAGCTACGCAGCTAGATGTGGCAAACCGTAGTGTGCTATCTTTCCTACACAGTCTAGACTCGGTCTAGACTACTCATCCAGTTAACAATATTTGCAAGACAGATAGCTGGATATAACTCGCATTGTCACGGCAACCGTCCGCTACATACAGCAGCTAGTCAATAATGGTAGCAAGCTATTTCCCAGTGGATCAACTCTGCAAGCCCTATCGTGCTAACTAATGTCTCCTAGAATGCACTGAGGTTTATTACTTGCAATTAACGTGTTTTTTTTCTTTAAAATATATATCTGTGGAACTGCAAGTGGCTTGAAAGTTTGAAAACAATGTCCCAGGTGCTAAACTGTGTTAAGACAAGATAGCGACCGGAGAATAACAGAAATTATGAAACGTTCCCGGGCAAACTCGTATTTTATGAGCTAGGTCGCTCAATTTCATCAAATTAATCTACTAATGAAATGGCAAGCTTTAGCAAACTAGTTAGCTAACAATGACTGCTGGCCTACGACACGTGTAACTTGAGACATGAAATATCCTGCAGTATGCAAACTAGAGTTGCTATATATTTTAACGTACGGCAGAAAGTTAGAAGCGGATCAAAATGTTGCAACTGAAATTAGCTAGCCAGCTAGCTAACATTAGCTAACTAGCTGTAAGTGTGACCATGCCAGTTAGCTAGTTGACAGCGCGTCGTGGTTAATACTGTCGCAGCCCGATCATCGGGCAATAACACAACAGCAAAAACAGACAAATATAGAAAACTATTAATAGCAAAAATTGTGGCTACTACCACTACCCTCGGAAAGCCCTCGGTGCACGTACCTTAAGGACAGCGCTACAGCTCCGCAAAAAACCCTCCATTTTCACCGAAGCACGGCACAACCGCGATATTCCGAGGAAGCCAATGATTTATCCGCTTGTTATTTCACAGTTGCACGAATCGATGCAGCGAGTTAATACTACTTCGCTGTTTGAGTAAGCATGAGCGGTTGGTAGGATTACTCCTTTCGTCGGCAGGTGTGTGGATTCATTCAGGCGCAGAAACACTCCGCCTGGATTGCAGCCTCCCGGAGACGTCGATGCTGCGCAGTTTGAGGATAGTCAAGGTCGTGTTTGACGAAGTCATGCTGCGCAGATTTAGCCCAGATTTTACCAACTTCTTCTTAAGTGGATCGGCTTAAGCAGCGTGTGTAAATGAGGAGGGTGAGCCCACCCACTTGAGACAAAGTTCAGAGAATCTGCGCAGCGTGACACGCTGAAATACTACCCTACTTCCAGAACAGTAAAACCGGCCGTGAATGCGACCGACCAATGGCAGTTCCGAATGAACCATGTGTTTGTACGGAGCTGCGAGACGCGTATGCCAAACATTTTATTCCCTGCACTGCACCGTAAACAGCACTTTCTTCTGAGTCGACAAAGATAATCGTACACGTCTCGTGTTTTGTCTTACGCGTTGGGACAAACAAAATTAGGCTGTGTATCAAAGTCTCCCAGGGCAATGTCTGCTAAAGACATGAATAAATCGTGGCAGTTTGTTAAGAGTGTGGGAAAATAAATTAATGAAATCTGATGAACACAATGTTCTAAATAAAACACAGCCTTGCTTTCCCAACAAAACATTTATTGCTCTAATCTGGCAATAATTCCACGTGGTCAATAGGAACGTTTTGTTCAGTTCTTAAACATTACAGAGATGTTCTAGTCAGCTAAGTAGAAGGGAGCATTTCCGCGGTCTAGATTCTTTGCTCAGACTTAGCTCAGACTCAGACGCCAGACTTCTCAGGTACTAAAGTAGGCCTACTAATATTAATTATGTATGTATGTATGTATATATTATTATTATTATTATTATTATTATTATTATTATTATTATTATTATTAAATACTATCTATAAATACTAATACTCACGAAGCTACTAATATTTTGGGTAGATTGTGGAAATATCATGGGATATTCTTTGGGGTTGGGTACATGTCAAACATGACAGCATAAAGTTGGGTGCGTGTGTGGTCACTTACGTCACTTCCGGTTGACCGGTATTAACCTTTAATGGCCTTTAATGGTCAACCCTTTTTAAGGCCCAGCATAATGGACTTAAATTCAGCAAGATGGCCAAGTCCTGTTTCAGCAAACACTTGCAGTTCAGTCATCCCACCGCTGGAGTCCTCACAAAGGGAAATAATACTGCCATGTTAGCGACACCGCTAGCTGGCAAGCAAGATATTCAGATAGGGTAACATTTGCTATCTTAACTTAAACAGCCAGCTGTTTTTTTCCCATGCCCTGCCTAAACAGCATTTTGAGTGTTGAACTGTGTCTTCTTGTTCTTGCAGCCAGCAGATGTTTAAGTAGCTCGGCAATCGTCCGCTGAAATTAACGATTTTAAAAGGGACATATGGAGCTGATAACTGGGTAGTGATACATTTGGTCACGTCATTGTTTACAGACTCTGAAAGAGTGACTAGAGGAAGTAGAGCTGTCGAAAACAACAGTGCACTCAGCTACAGATACTTAGCAGTTCAGCTAACGTTAACGTTAGCCTGCAAGTGATGGATCTGAACTAACTAGTTAGGTAGTTACACTTGGTGGCTGAGCATACGTTGGGATATGCTTAGCAGCGGAGGGAGACTAGCCTGAACCTCACAAGTCACACGAAACGGTAAGTAGGGTTGGCTAACTAAGCTAGCTGGCTAACTAGACAGATAGTTGGATAGAGATAGTTAGCTAGCACGACTTCTCAACTGGAGAGGACGGACACACGAGTGATTTGAAAAGGCAGTATAGCTAGCTTAATAGCTACCTTGTTATCGAGTGAAATGGCTAACTAGTAATATGGCTGTTAACGTGTAACGTTATTGTGTGCAGGTAATCAGCAAGTCATCTTAATTTAGCCAGCTAGCCCGAAGCGACGTACGTTGCTTCTTACTTGCTGCTAGATAGCTATGTTTAACTGTAACTTTAAATTTGGATTTAAACTAAAAATACCATAAAGAGACCACGTGACGAATGTTACTCGCTGTTAAACTACACATCTAGGTAGTCTCGTTAGTTAACTAGCTATCTTGGCTTGGAAGCTGCTGTAGTGTAAAAATGTTTTAACTGTCAAAAATACAGGAGATGGACAAAATAGTGGAAACACCAAATGAAAAAGGAGTCTACACGTGTGTTTCATACTGCCCGTTCTGATTAATAACATGTTTTTGTTGTAGATTTCTTAAAGGTCTCTTAAAATCAGAACACTTTAATATGCGAGCTTCCGAGGCAACATGAGACATCTAACAGATCTTTTTTGAAAGAGGTCAAATAGCTGGTGCCCGAATTGCGATTGCGTCGGTCACAGAAACGGCATGCTCCCAGCTGTTAAACATGGAGGTGGATCTGTTGTGATATTTGCAGCCGAGTCACTGGGTCTGATTATTTCTCTACATGGTAGAATTACGGCCAAGGAATACCAAGACATTTTAGGTGACCAGGTGCATCCTATGATGCAAACACTGTTTCCTCAAGATGTTCCCATATTCCAAGGCAATAACACCCCCATAAACACTGCTAAAGAGTAGTTTCACGAACACCAGAATGAAGTTGAACACCTTCCTTGGACTTCCCAGTTACCAGATCTAAACATCACTGAACGTTTATCTGACTTTCTGGAACACGTAGTGCCGAGCAGATTTCCACCTCCTTCTCTCAAAGAATTGAAGGCTTTCCTTCTTGAAGAATGGCCCAGAGACCCACTAGAAACAATTTGAAACATATATAACTGTACTTCAAGAAGAATTGAAAATTCTAAATGCAAAGGAGGGTACAGTTTCTTATTAGCTCATAAAGATTCATGTATTGTTTGGTGTTTACATTTTTGTGTCAAGACCTGTATGTATTGCTAGTAAGTAATGGTTGGTTGCTAATGTGGTGATATCTTTTGTGTTTCAGCACTGAAAAAGCAAACAAGATGGTGACTCGAATAGCATACAACTGAAACTTCTGGCCAGTAAGCAAAGTGTCATTGCCTGACCAGCTTGAAACGCGAAGGCACAAAGAGAAAATCAAGTGCTACCTAACGCAGAGGCTTGAGGACAAAACAAGCTGTATAGCTGGTTAGATTGTTAATGTTAGCTAGTTGGCAGCTCCTGAAATTAGTTTGCTAGCTAATTAGAAAATTTCCTTCAGCTACAAGCATCGTGTCACCCACTACCGGTTGAAGCACAATTTGTATACAGATTTTTAATTTTATTTTCACAAGCTAATGTTAGCAATGTGGAATCAATGCTGCTAGCTAAGTCCGTAAGGGCCCAAAATGCTCATAGCTAGTTTCCTGTCTTGCTTGTCTCAATGCTGATGACATTTTTCTAGCTAGTTTAAAAGTGGAAGAAAGAGGTGAAGCTAGCTAGCAAGAGATGAACTGGGAAAATAATGACCAATGTATACTATACATAATTAGGCACACATTTTATGTATAAATTTATCAGAATAACACATTTTTAAAGAGGAAAGTAGTTTTTGGTCTGTATTGAGTTTTGTATATAATGTTTAAATAAGTAGCTGAATAAGTCCTAAGGTCAGTAGGTCAAAGTGTAAGTGTGCAGGTAGAGAAGCACCTATGTCATTTGTTTTAAATTTAAATTACAAATACAGGGGAAATGATGCAGGAGGTAACACTAGCTTTTCCAGAAGACTGAAAAAAAACCCCACAGTGGTTTCTGTCGCGGCCGTCCAGCATGCTAGTCTCTTGAACTCTTCAGAAAAAAGCTTTGCTGTGTTGTAATCCTGACTCAGGAATGTGTACCAACTGCCCCTAGTTACCATAACACTGAACTGTAAAGAAAGTTTTCATACCATTGTCTGAGAAGGAGAAAAAATTAGTACACTTCACTAACCTGTATCTGTCAAAATTATACTAAAGGGCTGTGTGGTGTAGTCAGTGGTGCAGATAGGTAGACAGTTTAGCCTATTTTCTCACTCTCAAGTGCTCAAATTAAAAAGTCCAATTGTCAGGCCATGGCTGACTCGAGCTTGGAGCTAATTGGAGGGGATCTTCAGAGCGTTGATAAGGAGGAACCCTCGGTGACCCAGGATGACCCCAAAGAAGAGGGTGTTGTGCCCGCTCCTCCAGCAGCAGAGGGCATGGACCGGGATCAAGACGCCGTCGAATCTAAAGACTCGACTGGACTGTTACTTTCAGAAACCTCGGCCCAAGAGTCAGAGGACTCGGCCAATCACAGGGAGACGCCGGCCTCGAGCCAGGTCACGGAGTCCATTACAGGAGCGATGGAAGAGTCGCGTTCCACCCCGGTGAGCGACGGCCTCGCGGAGGACGAGGAGAGCCCTGCGGGGGCCAGCCGGTCGGACGAGCAGAGCCAGTCGGCCGACTCGGCCTCCTTCTCCGTGCCCAGCCTGGAGTTCTCCGACGGAAACAACGGCAACTCCCTGGACGAGCCACTGTCTTCGTCCTACTCGGCCCTGGGCGCGGAGGGCCAGTCCCCGTCTGTGGACCTCCCCTGCTTAGTCGATGACATCGCGGGGGCCGCCGCTGCCGCCACCGCCGCCGCCAGCGGTGGCCAGGACACGGAGCCGGTCATGCCAGCCTACTACTTTGTGAAGTGGATCACCTGGAAGGAAAAGAAGACTCCCATCATCACCCAGAGCGAGAACGGGCCCTGTCCACTGCTGGCCATCATGAACATCCTGTTCTTGCGCTGGAAGGTGAGGATGGCACCTGAGTTAAGTGTCGGGGGGGTGGGGGGTGGGTGGGGGTTCACAAGCTGAGAATGCACCAATCATAGAGCTGCATTTAGAACATTTACATACTGTATACTGCGACTCGCTTTTAGTGACGACACTGGAACACTGGATTGGTTAACCTCATCTTGCAGTCAGGTTTAGTTTCACATGCTATAGTGGTAGAAGGAGGCCTGCAAAATTTCAGGGTGAATCATTGCGCGTTTGTGGGGGATTTGGTTAGATTTCCTGCATGATTACTAAGCATTCACATGAATGGGTTGATTGTCTGGGAGCGTCCCACCTATGTCAGTCACGCATCGGGTGGGTTTGTGTTTTCATCTTAGGCCAAGTTGCCTCCCCAGACCGAAGTAATCACCACAGAGGACCTGATGGCACACCTTGGTAAGTGACTAGTGGGGAAAAAAAAATCCTGTACAAAATCGTCTTGTGACCCTGAAAGCTTGGATTTGACTTTGCTGTGGTTTAACCTTCCTGTTCCGCACAACAATGCACCACAGCTCTGGGCTGTAGAAGAAACTGTGACCACCCCACGGTGACCCTAATGTCTCTGAGCTTTTAATAAATGCACAAGAGTCGATACGCTTATCCTTCGTTCCAAATGAATAATGCTTATCCTCCCGTTCCCATTGCAGGAGAGTGTGTCTTATCCGTTAAACCCAGGGAGACAGCGAAAGGAATGGAACTGAACTTTCAGCAGGTAGGTATAAACCTGCTGCTGAAGTTAATATTATTAATTTATTTGACAAATCCTTTTATTCGGGGCGACTTGCAAGGCTTCATGCATTAAATTCTTTTCACGGGAGAAACAAGCACTACATGTACAGAGCAGGCTGAACTGGGGGAGATTACTGTTCTTATTCGCACGACTTGGTAGCTCGACCATAGTCCAAAGACAGTATGTGATAAGCAGTCGTGGGGGCTTGACGTCAGAGGAAGGAGCCAAGTCTTGTTTTCAAAACAAAGTGGTTTGTAGTGTCATAGTTGCTGGACCGTTGCCAGCGCGCATGAATGTGAAGAACAGGAGGAATGAACTGATGTGCAGGCAGCATAATTTCACACTGCGAGGCTGAATGGAAGTTCTTGCATTTCTGCAACTGTGGTTGTTGACCTGGTCGTTTGAGCCGATTCAAACCCAACCGCAATGTGAGGCTGGAGACTGGAGACCAGGGCCGCAGCAGAGCGAATTTGCCTTTTCTGGCTGCATCACTGCTACAGGAGGAAAACAGTCCAAACCATGATTACAGAGGAACTATTTCATTTCTCTGGGAGAAAATTTGCATTTTGCCTATTTTTCTAACTGTTATGTTCCCTTAGTTTTCCTTAGTTTCCTTAGGTTTCCTTTACATTATACATAATGACAGCTTTCATTACTCCTCCAGGAAACTGCTCACTTGCAGAATTTTCCACTACTAGCAAAAAATCTATTCAAACCCCAGTTTTGTGGTTAGTTTGCATTAGTGATGCTGTCTGAAGAAGTCTGTGAGGATGAAGTGCACAGTGCACCCAGGCCTGAGTCCAGGTTACGGTCCTGATCTCCTGAGCACTGTCTTAGTGATGGAAGGCTGCACCTGTGGAATCAGAGGAACAGGTGTGCCTGGCGCTCTCTCACCGCTGCTCTCAGGTGTGACAGTGTTCCCACGTTTCCCTGCAGAACATGAGCGACGCCATGGCTGTTCTGCCCAAGCTGTCCACCGGCCTGGACGTCAACGTGCGTTTCACGGGGGTGTCGGACTTTGAGTACACCCCCGAGTGCATTGTGTTCGACCTGCTGGACATCCCCCTCTACCACGGCTGGCTGGTGGACCCCCAGGTGAGCACAGCATGGTAACTGGGAGCAGACGTTCTGGTGTGGGGGCTGAACAACTGTGCTCCCATCTAAACTCATCTAAAAGCCCATTTATCATACAATGCAATAATGCAATACAGAAGTAACAGTTCAGTTCTGGGCTTCAAAAAATGTTGGTGTGTAGAAAAATGACACTGCATACAGTATCCAGATACAGCATCCACACATGTAACAAAACAAAAGAGAAGGTGACTGAAGACAGCCCTTGTGAGGGGAGGTAATGAGAGAGTATCATTTATGCTATGAAGGTATGTGAATATATGGCCAAGAAAGGTGATGAGAAATATTGTCTTTAATCAGTCCTACTGGCATAGTGTTGCTCTCTCAAGGCTGTAGCTATAGGATCCCTTAGGTTTTGGTGCAGAATGTTCCAGTAACATTTGGCATTACCTCCGTATGCTGCAACATTCATTTCTCTCTACTTGCTGTATGCCCAACAAGCTTCTGGTGAAACACAAGAGGGCACCACTGATCTCTGATCAGCGCCCCACAAGTGAACAGCCTACCTGAAGCAGGTGCCGTAGGGGGTTACTCAGCTGTGAGGCTGTGATGGTACAAGTTGACCTTTGCCCCCCAGAGCCCAGAGGTGGTGAAAGCAGTGGGGAAGCTGAGCTACAACCAGCTGGTGGAGAAGATCATCGACTACAAGCACTCGGCCGACAGCAGCCGCGTCAGCGAAGGTACGAGCCACTGCATCACGCACCCTCTGATTGGCTCAGCTTCTCCTGGACCTCCCCACTCCTATACCCCATTCCTATGTCCCTTCTCCTCAGCCTCCTCTTAGCCTCTCCCTAATCTGTATCCCTGTGTCTGATGCCACTGGTGATGGAAGAGGCGAGTTCCCTCCTCTATAAGAAAAACAGCTGCTGCCTCCTGCTCTTGCTTTTTTGTTGCCTGGAGAATAGAATAAGATATTACCCAGAGGGAAATGTACCTTACTTTCTACACAGTGACTTAATTTCATGATACTCTGGTATTATGAACGCATAAAAGTGCATGTTCCCTTTTTGTTGATCACTTGGTAAAGAAAGAATTCCAAAGTGTAGGAATGCAGTGCGCGGACACAGCCAGGATGCCAGCTGGAGCCTGTAGATTTGGCAGCAGCAGCGCTGAGCAGGCTTTGTATGAATGCAGGGGATTGTTGTGAATACTGTTACTGCTGTGGTACAGTGGGCTGCAGGCTGTGGGTAACTGAACAGCAGAGGCGGGGAACGGGGGGGTGCTGATCCCTCCCACAGACTGCCTGTTTGTCCGTCTGCCTGTCCGTCTGCTTGTCTGTTTGTCTGTCTGTCTGCCTGCTGCAGCTCACCAAAACTTCTCTCCTCCCCCCCACTCTCATTGGCTGCAGGACTCATCGCTGAGCAGTTCCTGGAATCCACGGCGACGCAGCTGTCCTATCACGGCCTGTGCGAGCTCAACACCACCGCCAAGGAGGGCGAGCTGTCCGTCTTCTTCAGGAACAACCACTTCAGCACCATGATTAAGCACAAGGTAACCCCCCCTCCCAATCCCCCTCGAACCCCCAACACCCATCCACTCTCCTGCCACCACGACAACAGAGGAGTGAGACAGATCTTCCCTCTGCTTTTGGCATCATGTCGTCTCCCAGCATCAGGTATTAATGAGTTATTAATATTAATAAACGGTGTACGTGTGCTGCCCTGCTAATGTCCTGGGAATCCTTCATTGCAGCACATCTTGCAGGACTGAGACTTCGGACTCCAGGTTTAACAGCTGATCTTTAGCTTTTATTTTCCTTTCAGATGTATGGTTTCTGCATCATGTATGTGTGTGTTTGTGCGTGTGTGTATGTAAGTCCGTCCGCTGTGCTTTGCCCCATCGTGAAGGCGGCCGAGTTGAAGCTGACAGCTTGTGGTGTAGCTAGAAACTGCAGAGCTGCCCACAGCTTGAATGGTCATAGAATGCACTGTGTATGAATGATTCCCTTTATCATCATGCGTGACAGGGGTGGAGCAGTGAAACCTGGCTTTACACTGGTGCACTAATGAACTGTGATCAAAGAGCATGTTGTTCCTCAGAGCCACATTTAAGAGTCACTGTCATTTCTTCTCCAAGACAGACTTCTCCAAGGCACTCATACTCATACTGTCTGTCTGGGAAGGGTTCTCTGTTCAGTGTTGAGTGAACGGTGGCTGTGCCCTTTGACCCCAGGGCCACCTGTACCTGCTGGTGACGGACCAGGGCTTCCTGCAGGAGGAGGGACTGGTGTGGGAGAGCCTGCACAACGTGGAGGGCGACGGCAACTTCTGCGACTCGGAGTTCCGGCTGTGCCACCCGCCCCAGCGGAGTGGCTCGCTGGCGCCCCCTACCCCCCAGCAGCAGCAGAGGCAGATCGACCAGGTGGGCGGGGGTACAGCCAGTTTGGGCTGGAGGGGGTGTAGCAGTTCATACCTTCTCGATAAAAAGCCTGAAGTTTGATACCAGGGTTAAGGAATGGGGCTCAAAACCAGAGGGTGTTAGGTTTGATGCCCAGGTGGGCCACTGTTGCTAAACTGTTGAGTAAGGGGCTTAATAAGAATTGCTTCAGTAATTTTAGCTGTGTAGGTGGATCCTGAGGGAAATGCTGGCTGTTAAAGTCCCCCTGGATAAGGGTGTCAGCCAGGGCGATAAACAGTGGCAGTTATTCCCCTGCACAGGCACCTGTCCTCCGTTTAACAGCTCCACACTGGGGCCTGGTGCTATGCCTGGTGACAAGACACAGAAGTAACAATGGAGAGGGCAGCTATTGCCCAGAAAGTGTCCCAGCGTAAAAGCTCTGATTTCTGTGTGTGTGCGTGCGTGCGTGTGTGTGTTACAGGACTACCTTGTGGCGATGTCCCTGCAGCAGCAGCAGGGCGTGGCCCCGGGGCCCCTCAGCGACCTGGAGCTGGCCAGACAGCTGCAGCAGGAGGAGTACCAGCAGCAGCAGCAGCAGCAGCAGCCGTCCTCATCCCAGGCCTCAGCACAGCAGGTACTGCGGCGCACACGCCCAGAGAGGCTCCGCCAGGGTTAGGCGTCACGCAGGCAGAGACTGTCGCAGCGCAGGGGAGAAACATTAAACTTATTTACATACATTTACATAAATTAAAGTTATTTGCATAAATTTAATGGAATTTTTAAAATAATTTACTTTAATAAAATTGGTTTTTTTCATTTACATAAAAATACATGCAGAAGTTTCTCAAGGCAGTTTCAAGGAAGACTTTTGACCCAGATGTTAAAGTGCATGTTTAAGTAGGTTTCCTTAATTATGGTTTGTTTTTTGGTTTTTCCATATTCTGTGATAACATTTTTGTGGGGAAAGAATTTCAAAGACAGCAGTGTTTGAATGTGTGGTGGGCAATCTAATCCCACTGCTGACACCAGTGTTACACCAGCATGCACAGCCCTCACTTCCTGTGATGCTGACCTGGTAAGAGTGAGGCTACTTACCTGTTCCCCCTGCCCACCAATCAGACATTCACTGTTTGACCTTCTCGTGTCCTACCCAACAGACACAGACACATAAACACGTGCATTCACGCGTCTGATGGCTTTCTGTCATCCGCAGGTCAGAGGTCAGGTGGTGGCCCAGCCGGGAGGCCAGAGGAGACGGGCGGAGAAGAAAGAGGATTCGGATTGTGCCATACTATAGCCGGTCCCTCCCCGTCCCAGTCCCTGCCCCTCAACCCTTCCTGCTCCGGAGGCCTGGGTCCTTGCAGAGCCTGGTGACCCCCACCCCACGTCTGACTGAGAGGGGTGAACGTGGTCACCCCCCTGCCCTCACAACCCCCCCCACACAATCCCTCACACCCTGCACAGCCTTGAAGTCTCACCAACCCACCCGTGGAAGAAGAGAAACCCCCACAGCTTCACGCCAGAATTTTCTGGCACGCCCAGACAAACACAAACCAGGGGGAGCACACGGTATGGGCCTGCTGCTTCTCACTGCCAAGTTTAACTACAGCTGCTAGGACGAATTAAGCAGACAAGTGATCTTAGCTTCAGGACGGCCTTTGACTTTGACTGATGTAGGGGACCTTTGGGTCGACATACAGCCAAGCAAGAGACACAGGAGAGTTACCCAAAGTGCATTCTGTAGTAACCCGACACCTGCTTGAATTTTTAACTCATCCAGCACTGTCTGCTTAATATGAGTTTCTCACTGAAGCCAGAGCCTCTCACCAGTCAAGGGTTTAGTTGGTGGTCTTTTGGTTGAGGAAGTTCTGTCCTTTGTGTCTTAAGAGTGTCTGTGGTGATATCTGGACTGTATTTTATTGGCAGAGCCCCATGCATGTTGCAGTATGATGGGAGATGTAGTCCAGAAGTTGAGAAGCTGAAGTTTGGAACTACAACTCCCATCAGCTACTCCAACAGTCTAAATCCAGTCTTAATTGAGGCAGCCTAGGACTCTTGAGGTACTGAACAATCCCAGTGTCCCATGTCACAAATGAGAGCCTGAGCAGGCAAACATGTGGTTGACCCAGTCCATTCTACTCCAAGATTTGCGTCATTCAGTTACAATTTAGCACTCAAATAATAAATTGGAACAGAATGATCACAGTTGACAGCAGTGATCATCCTCCAGGTGTGAAACACAATTTAAATGAATGGGTGGGTATATATTTCGAGTTTTGAGCACAAGCATGGTTCCTTTCTCTCTGAGATTCCTGGCCTATTTCTAGAACTGCTTCTCTCTCAGCTCTCAGGTCCTGACCCCGAGAGAACAATGTCTCCAGTGCTGCGGAGTCTCCGCTAAATTCCTGTCAAATGCACTGCGCACAATTAAACTAGTGTGGGAATGGGGAACGGACTGCATTGGGCTTTTAAGAAAAGTGGATGCCTTCAGGGAAGCATTTGCAGGGCTTGGGTTGCTTTGGCAGTGTCTTGTCGTCGCTGTCAGCAGCCGTGGCTGGGAGATGTAGTACAAAACTGATTTGGGGTGAGGGGTTCACCACAAAGGCCTGTTGTCTTTCTTATTAATATTTGAAAATGAATGGTGGAGGGGCAGGGCAACTTAAAAGAAGCAAAAATAGTAGCAGAGTTATTAGACAGCAAAGGGAACTTGGCACTTAAGCCCGCGGGGCTGGCAAATCAACATTACTTGCAAAATCCGTAAATCCTCAGAAAGAAAGAGGCTAATGTCCCTTACGTTTTCTGTAGCTGTAGGGAGGGAGTGAGTGTCTTGCCACACTAGACCACTTCAGATGCCATGTCACACGTTAACTGTCATCACACGTTGCTTTGTATTTAATTTTTAATTTCATCTCAATAAAGTAAAATCTTAGTGAAAAACCCTGTGATTGTCTTTTTCATGTTAATGTTGATCAGATGATAAATTTATGTGTATGGATACATGTTAGTGGAAGTGTTAATCTGTTCATGTGCCAAATCAGATAAATAGGTGCTCAAAGAGCTGTTTGCTTGTGGAATTGTCACTGTCATTTAGTGGGAACTGAATTTTATTTCTGATATTTGAAATCAGACAAGCTGCATTCACTATTACACATGGAACTGACACTTACAGTGGCCAGGTGGTGAGGTGTCACTTGCTGGTGCACCTCAGACTGTCAGTATAGTTCTGCAGTAAGTGACACCAGTGGCACTCATTGGCTCATCCACAATATTCTGGACCTGTGAGCTTTCTCGGAATGCAGAGCATGCCCTATTTTACACATTCAGCTTCAGCTTCAATTTTATGAATGCATGTTTTGTTTCTCACCTTTACTGTATTAGCAGTCAACACAAAAGAGGTGTTATTTTTCCATTTATTTACACCCCCCCCCCCCAAGAGTAGAGAGGAGGCTTAAACCACCTTGCTAACCCTGCTGGTGACTGCAGGCAGACAGCAGAAATGTTGCCATGATCACTGTTTCAACTGAAATCTTTCCCAATAACATAACCCACTGAAAATATTTGTTAAGTAGCTGCCTAAACAGGCCTCTACAAGTGAGATCGGGAAAATACTGACTCATCGCAGGAAGACAAAACCCATTGTCCAATAGCTTCACCCTTCCTGTAGCCAAGTTAGATTTCTCAGTTTCCATCTGCGAAGACTTTGAGAGAGCCCTCTGCTCTTCAGAGGATTTAGCACATCGATTTCTATGCCAAATAAAGCACAAGGTACCGAACAACATGAAAATATTCATTCTGAAGTTCAATGCCCTTTAAAGTCTGCTGCTGTCCCTCTGCTGGATGCATTTTTTTTGCTTAGTCATGCTGTCCAAAACCCACAACCAGTCAGACAAGTAAGTTAATTTTATTATACAAAGAAACATTCACAAGTTAAGAGATGTCATTCACAGGATCATAAGAGCTGGTTCTTTTACATAGCTGTTAAAGAGGACAGCGAGAGATCTGACACATACAACAAAGGAAAGGAAAGAAGAATTAAGTTACAAAAAAAAAAAATAGAAGAAATGGGCTCTTTCTCACACTAACAGTATTCGCCCTTGAGGTAAGTGAGTGAAGGACAGAAGGGATGATATATTTAATAATTCAACTGATTGGCCCAGAAAGCCAATATGACACATGGACCAATCCGAACCATGCATTGAACAATCAATGAGTAAATAAGGAAAATCCCCGGCATTCATTGGTTGCACTCCAAGGTCATGTTTTGTGCCATGAAAAGCAACATAAATAGTTCATTTGGTATAAAAGTGTTTCTGTCAGACACAATGGCTCCTGACTGGCTCACAAAATAGTCTTCCTTACCAATTACAGTCAGGCCATAGAAACACATCACTCACGAGGGGAAAAAGGTTTCCTTGAACTTCAACATCCCCTGTCAGTCCTCAGAACAATATGATGTACATAAGGCAGGTACTGGGCAGTAAAACATACACTACATAAGCTAGAGAAGTGTGAAGGACCACATCAATTATCACAACTTTGCCTCGAATGCATGGGAATTTTAAAAATAATTTTGTAAATGTTCATACAATTTATTTCTACGTCAGCATCTGTGCAGTGAAGTACAGGAGCACTGCTGCTTTGCTAGGGTCTCAATCTCAATGTGTTGGCGTGTAAGGGTCTGCCTGTATATTATGAGTCTGGGTGTATTCTGAAAGGGTCTGTTGTTCTGTGCTGTGGAGAAGTTGCACAGGCACAGCTGAAGGCTTCAAACAGGTCTTTTGATGGTGGCTGTGTTGGCTTCACCCCATAACTGTAAGAGCACAAGGGTTGGACTTGGAATGCAAACCAAGAGTGCGGTGAGACAGAAGATGTCTGGTGCATGATGGGGAAAAAAGGTCCATGTGGAGATACTGCACAAACAACAGGAGTGACAAAAACATTTCGTCCAGGGACAACAGAGAGACGGCACTTGTTTGGCCTCGGAGTGCAGAAACAATTTCGATTTGTTGCTCAAAATGTTCTGTGACGTTTTTACACATTGTAAATCCCCCCAAAACTCTTGACCCAACAAACCGAGATGTTTCTCCTCCTCTGACCGCAAACACTGAAGGAATCGGTAGAGAAAGGTCTTAGTTCACTCTGAGAATGCACCTCAGGAGTAGGCAGTAAAAAAAGGGAAAGAGAGATGCATCCAAAGGTAAAGTCTTTTTTTTTGTTTTGTTTTTTTGCTCTCCTGACTGCCTCCTTTTTTTTGAAAACCACAGCTACATAACCTATTTGTTCAAGTATGAGGGAACCTCGGAAATTGTCCACAGAAATACTGTGCTTCCACAATATTGCCTTCAGCGCCAGTGATTTCATGACGGTCCTCTTTAGTGGCTTCACAGTCAACATGACGATTCAAAAGTCCAGTTCTGCCTCCAAAAAACATCTAAAATATGTAAAATATGTTCAATGTCAGCTTGTTTATGGTTGAGAGGAAGGAAGGGGATTTGTGTCTTAGAGAGGGTAAGAGGTTCAAGGTAAGGTTCAAGTCCGTTTGATATCACTGTGCTGTTCTCTGCCATATCGTAAAAAGGACAGCAGTTCAGCGCAGTTGCTGAAAGTGTTCTTGCACTGCCCTCCTGGGCAGCAGTTTACCTTGAAATGACTGGTGTATTTGTGTGCTTTCATGCCCCTTGGTCACATGCATTATATGCCATACAAGGAGGGGGCATTCAAAAACTTAAAGTGTTATTATTGTCCACCTCAACACCTCCCCCACCCCTACCCCCGAACTCCACCACTTTATCACTGAAAATGGGAGGAGCAGGGCCAGGTGGGAGGGGTTATCAGCGGGCCAATGGCGTGCATTCTCAGATCTGTCTCGTTCTCCAAGCCCAGGCAAGCCCAGTGCCCAGCAGTGTGGGAAGGTGATCATGTGGCCACGTTTCGCCCGCTAGCCCCTCTCTTCCCTCTGAAGCTTCAGTCCACAGAGGACGACAGACCGCCCCTCTGTTTACAAAACGCTCCACCGACAGGTTAAGTGGAACCCATACAGGTCAGAGATCTGGAGGAAATGAGCTTTAGGCCTGGCAGTATGGAGGACACCTGCACTGGGCTACAAGGTGTCCCTCCAGCAAGGACAGAGAGCGGGAGCTTTGCATTGGGCAGAGCCTGCAACTGACACTGAACTTCACTACCTCAGGGATTAAAACATACATATACAAGAGCCACGCAGTACAGATGTGTAGTATGCTAAAAGCTTTAAAATGAGACTACTTTCAATGCATAGCTCTTTACAAATGAAACTCAGTCTCCACGGATTATGGCTTGGGCCTTGAATAGCTTAAAAACACTGTTTGGGTTAAAACTACAATAAAAAAAAACTATAATAAAATTAAATTAAGGCCATTTCATTTTCGGTGTGTCTTTTTTCAAGAGATGGGACTTCTGCAAGCATTACCTAACTGTAGTCTTTTCTGACTTCACCAAGGGATAATAGTTTAATTAATGCAATTTTTCTTCCTAATAGGCAAATTTACTGGTCCTAGTTTATGAATATAAGTTGACTTAAAGGCAGTCAGTGTGAATCCCAGTGCTCTGTGATGTCACTCTGCATCCACAGTGAGGTGAGAGTGAGGTAAATGAGTGTGAAACCAGGGAGCGTCTCGACAGCAATGCATGATGGGAGGCAGAGGCATGAGACGGGGCGAAGGTTCGAGAGAGAGGGGGTGACCGGCGGCACAGAGGTGTGTAAGAGCAGAAGTGTTGATGACGGCACAACCTGGCCAACATGTCCCCGGGGCTCCTGAAGAGACACCCCAGAGACCCCAAGCAGCAGAGAGAACGCCGAGTCCCTCACACGGGCGGAGCCATGACAACGCCAAGGGGAGGGGCTTCAGGCTTGGTGTCGGGTGACGGAGGGAGGAGGCGTGGCCTCTGTAGTCTGTAGAGGAGTCCGGTTCTGCCTGTGCGCGTGTGTACGTGTGTGCGCGTGTGTGTTTACAGGATGCCGTTGGTGATGTACTGGTAGCCGTCGTACAGCTTGGTGGTGATGGAGCGCATGGACCCGTCCACCATCTGCTCCACCAGCACCTGCAGCTGCTCCTCCGTCAGGTTCATGTGGAAGCGCTCCTTCAGGTTCCGGATGGTGCTGGAGCCGTGGAAACAGGGCAGGTGGGAACCTGCGGGCGGGACATTACATTACATTACATTAGTGGCATTTAGCAGACGCTCTTATCCAAAGCAACTTACATTGGTTAGTTTTTTTTTTTTTTTTTTTTTTTTTACATGTTATCCATTTATACAGCTGGATATTTACTGAGGCAATTATAGGTTAGGTACCTTAGGGTACAGCAGCAGTGCCCCCGTGGGGAATTGACCCTGCAACCTTTCAGTTATGAGTCCTGCTCCTTACCACTATGCTACACAGCCACCCCCAGAGGAAGAGAGAGAATACAGGCCTGATTTAACCTGGAGAGGCTACAATGTGTTTAAACGAACACACAGTGGTTAAAATGCCCAACTCCAGACTGACACTAATCACAGAACTTGCAAAAATGTGGTTTTTATATGGCATATTCACTTAAGAAAAGTACCCCACAAAAAACTCTAAAACTAATAACACTGTCCATGTCAAACCATTGGAGAAGTCTGAAAGGGGAGCACTCATTTTCAAGAACATTAAATAAAGATAAAACTGATATGAAAGAAAGAGATTAAAAAAATGGAAAATATTCCATTGGAGTAGCAGCACACTGTTCCTTCAAAATTAAAGCTCTTCCAGAACTGGCTAAAACAGCACACCTCTCAGCAACACCTGCATCTGCTAAGGAAATTCCTTTTTTACAATGAGAAAGCTGAGTGGGTAAACGACCTTTAACAGACTCCGAGTGCATTTTCACGTGCCCCACCGGATGGGCATAGGGTCCGTACCTTGCTGCATGATCTCCACGATCTGCACCACCTTCTCCATGTGCTTCCGCGCGGCAATCAGACCCTGCAGCATCAGCATCTTGTAGTAGATGAACATGTCTCCGTCCAGACCTCCCATCACCTGCGAGAGGGGGACAGTACGTTACACTTCCGTTATTTTAGCAGATGCTCTTATCCTGAAAATGAACCTCAAGCCTCAATTAGATAAGCATGCTGTATGAAAACTGTACAGTAAACTGCTGATATTTTCACACAGAATAGCCCTACATGTCAATTGGCCCTGTCAGAAATACAGGTGTATCAGGAACGTCAGAAGAACCTATGTAATCTACTCCAGGTGTCTCACTATCTCTTTGATGGTCTAAAGGGTCTGAACTTGCACTCACGTCCACAAACTCGCTGGTGAGCTTGAAGGCGGACGTCTCGAAGCCCAGGTTGCGCGGGGAGCTGGACAGGATGAAGCCGAAGTCGATGTGGATGATGTGGCCCTCAGAGTCCAACAGGATGTTCCCATTGTGCCTGCAGACACGAGAGAGACATGGTGAGAGAGGTCAGAGAGAGGGAGAGATGAGACATCAGAGGAAGAGAGAAACAGAGAGACCACAGAGAGAGAAAGAGAAAGAGAGAGATCAGAGAGTGAGAGAGAGAAAGAGAGAAAACAGCGAGGGAGACAGATCCAGAGAGAGACCAGAGAGGGGGAGGGAGAAAGAGACAGAAATGATGTGGAGAAGAGTGAAGAAAGACAGATACCTGAAGAATAAAAGAAAAGCAATACACAGACAATGGGGGAGGGGAGAGTGAGAGAAGAAGGGAGTGCATGTGAAGCAAGGGGAGGAAGAGAGATTGAAAGAGAGAAAGGGAAAGGAGTGAGATGGAGGCTGGGGGAGAGGAGACAGGACAGAGAGAAAGGGGTGAGGTGAGAGTGGAGATGTATCCAGGCCTGTCTCACCTGTCCTTCACCTGCAGTAGGTAGCAGATGAGGGAGTAGCCGGCGCAGCTCTGTACGAAGTTGCGCTGGGCGGTGAGGAAGCCCTCGGTGGTGTAGTTGCCGTGCTCCTGGAGGAAGTAGTCCAGCAGGGACAGCTGGCTCTGCTTCTTCACCTGGTGGATGGACACCGCGTTCACCACCGGCTCGATCATGCCACTGTCCGACGAGATCACCAGGATCTTATAGGGTTTGATCCAGAGAGGAACTCGCTCCTGCTCCCAGATAGACTGCAGGGGACAAGAGAGAGAGAGGGAGAGAGAGAGTTTAAGGATCTAAAAAGTGCTGGACATACAACCCACAATGAGTTTCATTTATTCAAGGTGACATTACCTGCAGCTGGCACAACACCTGGTAGGCCAGCAGCTCCTGCCGCAGGTCGTCCCCGCACTTGACGATGACTGAGAGCAGACGCCAGTTTGGGAGGTGGCCGTAGGGCGAGCCCTCCCGTATCCGTCTGGGAAGGAGAGGAGAGAGAGAGAGTGGTCACATGGAGACCCACACACCAGTCCACTGGCAGTGCCCAAACACTGACTTTACCACACATCAGGGTCACAGTACTGAGGCTAAAGTCAGGATTTAAAAGTGAACCACGGCGAAATGCTACATGCAGCATGTTCCCTCCCAGTGACACTCACCGGACTTTCTCCTGCCAGGGCTCCTTCAGAGCCACCGCAGAGGGGTCCTCTGGGTCTCTCCGAAATGTGGTGGGGGTGTGGGCCAGCTGCTCGGACAGACGCCTCCTGTACACACACACGGGGGGACAGGTGACAGGTTAGAATGAGTAAGAATACCGCCTATACTACAGGCTTTTAAATTCGGATCCTGACATTGCCAAAAACACTGCCAAAAATACGTTATTACTTTCTCTGTGTTACCATCAATCCAATTAGACTCCTCTGGACGCACTGGTGATATGGTGCTGACACAGGCAGCTGTGATGTCACGGTACCTGATGTCGCCGGCGGCAATGAAGACGGGCTCTTTGCTCTCCTGGCTGGTGAGACTGTCCACAGAGAACTGGGAGATGTTGTCACAGCTGTTGGTGTTGATCTCTGGGAGCTGCAGAGAGACAACACACGGGGAGATCACTGTACAGCCACCAGGGGGCACTCAAAACACATTCACCTCCCGTGAGCACTGTGGGAAGTGGAGGAGAAAGTCCCGCTGTGCTGGAGTCAGGCCTGCCTCACCAGCATGGGTGAGCTTTCACCCACATCAGCAGAGGGGATTGTGGGTAGGCTTGGAGACGTGGCGGAACCGGAAGTCCATAAGAGCGGCACGGCACTTGCACATGGTGGGCGGAGCCATACAGACCGGATGGACAGCGGCCAATGAGCAGCCGGCGTGGGTGTGTGTGACAGCGCACGATCGCGTGGCGTGTGTGTGTGTGAGTGTGCGTGTGTGAGCGTGTGTGTGTGTGAGCGTGGGAGGACGTGTGAACGGACACCCCAGCACACAGCAGGAGGTGCGTTTGTTTGCGGGCAGCTCGCTGGCACGAGAATGCGCGCTGATGTGATTATTGTTATTTGTGGCTCGTGAGAGAGAATGCAGACGCAGACTGAATGTGGTGATTATCGAGGTGAACAAGTGTCACTGTGTCCATGTGTGTTAGAGGGACAAAGAGGCAGGGCAAAATACGGGCTTCAAGTCACAAATTAGTGCTTCCACCAAATTACATATAAGGGTAAAGAAACGTAACCCACTGTGAAGCTCTGGTTGGACAAACAATGTTAATAGCGAGCGGTCACTCAGGAGCGCGTGGCTAAACACGGGCTCCCTGAGCGGACGGGTCCCCAGGTGTCCTCCTCTCACCTCCACCTGCAGCTCGCCGATGTCGTCCACGGACCAGGCCTCGTCGTCGTTGTCGTAGTTGGGCACGGTGGAGAAGCTGCCGGCGCGCTGCTCGGCCGTGATGCCGCAGTCCGGAAGGTTCTCCGCCGAGCGCGTGCAGCGGATGCGCGCCTCCGGGATCCGCGCCGGCACGCTCGACGTCTCGAAGCTCTCGCACTCCAGCACCTCCACGTAGATCAGGTACGGCGCCTGGCAGGGGACAAACAGCGCGCGTTCACGGCTCACACCCTCAACTGAGTCTTCAAACGAGAGTGATTCATGAGAATTAGCTCGAATTCAGAGCAAAATGACCAACTCCTGTAAACAAAAAAGTAAATATATACATCTAAAATATAAAATATATGAATAAACACAAACACATACACTCCACATACATCTCTGCACATACATACATTTATTGTTGGTCTTACTGCACTCAACAGCAAGCCCTCTTTAAACCATTAAGATTGTCAAAAATGAGGTTGGGGAGACTACATTTGCCTAATTGAAATAAAAGATTCAGGTGGCTAAAAGCCTGGCTGCCCTCCAGGACCAAGGTAGCGTGGCCCTGCAGGCACTGCGGCCCTCCAGGACCAGGGTAGAGGAGCCCTGCAGGCACTGCGGCCCTCCAGGACCAGGGTAGAGTAGCCCCGCAGGCCCCTGCGTTGCTCACCTTGTCCTTGGAGTTGAGCACGACGGCCTGGGTGTGGGGCACGCGCACCACGTGGTGGTCGAAGGCGGCGGTGGGCAGCCAGACGCGAGCGGGCAGCTTGTGGTTGAGCAGCGACAGCTCGGAAATCAGCCGCTGTGTCTTCTGCTCCTTGGTGGGCAGCGTGGCCAGCCGCTTCCCGATGCCCATCAGGGACTTGATGAACTCCCGCTGCGGGGTCAGGCGAACCGGCTGGGGGGGCAGGGGAGGGGGGCACGGGGCGGGATGGAGAGAGGAGCGGAGGAGCATGGGGGGGTGGGGGGTGCAAGCAGGCAGGGGGAGGGAGGGTAAATTAGGACAAACACAGGGAGGGTACAGAGAGGGTAAGATGAGGTACACAGATTACAAGAAATACAAGGGCAATGGGAACAGGGGAGGGATGAGGATGAGGGGGAGGGAGAGGTGGGGGAAGGACAGAGTGAGGAAGAGAGAGGGAGGGGGGAGAGACAGAGGAAAGGGAGGGGGGAAGAGAGAGGGAGAGAGAGGGAGAGAGAGAGAAGGTCACAACGCAGGAACCACAGGCAGAGAGAGGTGTTTACTTCCCACAGAGCTCAGTGTTCCTCTTCGTGACGAAAGCGAGAGGAAGAAAACACTTCATTATAGCAGCACAATGGGGGATTAAGCGCAACACCTCCTCAATTACGTCCCCACCACCTGGCCCCTCGCAATACCCTCCGGCCCGTCCCATGACAGCAAATCAGTTCCACACCAGTGCGTGACACAACCCGGCAGAAACAACACTCTCACCACAGACGCATGAAGCTTCGCACATCAGGGATGGGCCACTTTCTGACCACAGCACACCTGTACGGGACTACTGAGTAAAAGCTGTTTGGTTCTGGGAGGACAAAATTATTCACCGTTCATGATTTTGCTATATCAACGACAATGTGGTGTCATTGTTTTTCAATTACAAATGACTGCCAAAATTTGGGGTGGCTCAAATTTTTAGGGTCTCCTTGAGAGTACAGCCAAGCGCTGAATGAATAAACTGTATTATTATTTACTAGTACAAAAGGACAGCAGGTGGCACTGTTACAATTAGAAGTGTTTCCTGGCAACGAGCACCTATACTCTTGCCTGGAACACGCTGAATGACGCAGCTCAGTGTTAAGCGTGTGGGTGTGACACAGCGTGAGGGCGGAGCGGCTGCACGTGCCGTCACACTTTAACACTCGGTCTACACACCCACTGCACACTACAGCTGCCCACAATACATTTCAACCTCCCGTCTGTCGTACACGGAGCCATTAATACCACCAGTCCATATAAGAACGCACAAAAACACAGGAAGCCCCACGATTAGCAAAAATTCTTTATCTTTTATGATCATGAATCATATCATATGATCATCAGTATTTCATCATATATAACTTAAAAATATTACAATGATCCTGAAGATAAGTTATGTTCATCTTGTCTCGTTATTTTCTTTATATAAAAAGATAAACTTGCTTACATAGTACTTCTGATGCATGGAGGACCAAAACAACAACAGCAATAAATTTAGGAATAAAATCTAAAAATAAGTAGAATTGTAGAATTTGGCTGAGTATATCAACCTTGTTGAGTTTTAATAAAATAAATACACGAAACATTTTACATAAAATGTAAATTGTTTAAATTCACATATGAAATTATTTTCATTCTACGTTAGTGTGCAACATGCAGTTTGCATTCCAAAGACGTCACCGTTTAAAGGCGTTACGCAACTCTGCTGTTTGTAGTAGGACTTCCTGATGTAGACGTGGCACATCACTCTAACCCGGCCTGCCTGGGCTACACCAGCCAAACAAGAGCGCACATCCCTTTCTGCGTCACCAGTCAAACCTGATCTCCGCTCCGATACGTAATACCCATAATAATCCAGAGCGTGAGAGCCAATCAGGGCAGTTATACAGCCCTGCAGTGCTGAAGGCCAACATCAGAGAACAGGCGGTCCAGATGCTGGCACTATATCATCTGCTCAGGGCAATAATCACAACTGAGCCCGATAACACCTTTCCAGATATCTTAGTTTGGCTTCTTGCCATCATTTTCTTACAACGTTTTCACAATGACAATTAAACACTCAAGTAAAATCAACAAATATATTAAATCCAATTAAGCTGATAAACAGAAGCTGAATTATTTAGAATGACTGAATCACAGGGGAAAATGGGAGTGGGGGAAAACTCCTTGTTGGTTCAAGGACATGAATCAAGCTGAAAATTACACTCCTTATCAGAACTCAAGGCCTAATCTGTCACACTGAAACCCTGGTGTTTATCTAAACCACCTTCAGCACAGGCATAAACACCCGACACACACACACACACACACACACACACACACACACACACTTTCTCTCTCTGCGGTAGCCCTGCGGTTTTCCCTCCTTAACCAAACACAGATTCACTTCCTCCCACTGCCTGTGTTCAGGTTCTCCCTTCTGTTCCCAGCTCAAAAGAAGCTCTTCGGGCTATAAAAATACTTCCACTCAGAACACTGTAGTGTCCCAAGCTTAGAGCTGGAGACCATCTCTTTTCCACTTCCAAGTATAAAAAGAAACAAGGCAAAGAAAGAAACAGGCTCTCTTTTAAAGACTGGTTGCTACTTTTCACTGTCCCATGATGGAGGGAAAACAGTGTGTCAAAACTGCCTGTAAAATCTCTAGTCTGGAACCATTTCTCTGGAATTTTAACCCTGAGTGAACTGGGTTTATGAAGTCAGAAATGTTAGAATCTTCTCATATTAAACAGATCTGATAGTGGACTATACAAGAATTGTCCTGTATTAAACCAATCAGACACTGAATGATATGAGGTTTCTCCCATATTAAATAAATCAGATCCTGGGCAACACCCATCACAATTTGCTGTTGGGGGTCATCCTTTGGGTCCAGCTGCGGCTGTCTTACAGCAGGACATCTTCCTCACAGTAACACCACCCCTCATCATCCTCCCAGATCCTCCGAAAGCAGACACCCTCACACGCCCGATCACCATAGCGACACTGCGTTCCGTTTGCCATCAAGTCTGTAGCAAATTCCCAGCATCCCCTGCTGTGGAAATGCACAGGAGAAGTTGGAGTCACTTCCTCATGAACCCTGTGTATAAAAGGGACAAAAAAGCCCTCACATCTGAGCTGCAAACCTGAGGCAAACGGTAACTGATTACTTTTGAAATCAATAAGGAAGAGACTGCATGTGCCTCAGGAGGAATCAAAACTCTGGCCAAAAAACTCCCCTTTAACTGCTTTAACTTTATCTGTGTCTTGGAAAAGTGCCAGCAGGGGTTTGGAAGGGCCAAAGTTTGGATTTGTTCCTGGTCACACCAGCAGACGCTGTTTGATCTGGAGACAGGGGCAGATCCCATCGGCTGTGAAAGGGGACAGCCGACATCCCATGATGCACGGCGGGCAGGACTTACTGTACCAGTCTCTGATTGGAGGCTCTCGGTGCTGTCGCTCAGCCCCTGTGAGAGGAGGGTGAAGCGCAGGAGCAGGGGAGGGGGGGAGAAAAACAGGACACGCTGTGATTTTTACACCCACGCCATCCCCCCGCGAACACGACGCACTGGCCATGACAGGGACTAAGCATGGCTAACCATCTGCTATGCGCCGATTTTCACACCAGGAGATCTGCTGGGGAGGGTGGAATGTGCTGTCCGTTCCAGTATTGTATTCACCCCCCCCACGCCAGAGAAATGGACCGTTCCAAGGATATTCAGTTTATGGCACCTTCTGTTTTCAGCTCTTACTCAGCCACCTTCCCACTGTGGTGCACACCATTATACAGCGCTGGGGTGTGTGGGGTTGCTTCCACCCTTTCTCCCCTGCTTAAAGCCATTGTTCTCCACTGCAGCGCCAACTAACAATAAACCAATAAAGGAAGCGGTTTATGAATCTGCTGTAAAGCGTTCCCTGATGATGTCTGCCACTGTTTCACCAGAATAAAACAGCAAGTAAAGTGAGGTTTCCCCGTCTGCGCCGGGAGCCCTGGAAACGGGTCAGTGTCACTCTTGCCCACACTGACCGGCTCCAGCCCCATGCTGTGAGGAGCTGAACTGAAGTTAGCTATCCAACCACACTCTGCTGTGTTGCTAAGTTTGGCGCTAAGCTAGCCAGCTACTCCTCAGGTCCCTCTGGACACACCACTGGCCTCTCCAAACACACGTAGCTTTGAGTTAACACAGTGGGACACCCAGTGTTCCCAGAACAGACTGACATTATATGGGTGGGGAAAATGGCAGCTCCACAGTGGAAGATAAACACATTCAACTCACTTCTATGAAGTAAATAATGACAGATAGTTATTAAGTAATCATAAGTAGCTTCTTTAGAAAAAAAATAATAAGTCAGCCCCTCATTTTTTTCATTGAAGAATAATACCTTTAAGAGAGGAACTCCAGGCTTCCTGTTCTGTACTCTCTGTGGCCAACAGGATCTGTCTGGGTTACGTCCCAAAGTGCTTGTGTTGGGTAAAGGCCTATAGCCAGAGGTCTCTCAGCTCTGTAGCACACTCATGGGGAGTCCACAGGCAGAGATCCTCTTACTCTGACAGAGAGGACAGGTATCCCTGTGCCACACACAGTTTTACCTCATCACCTCATCCACAGGGGATGTGGATTCTGCCACATTCACATCTCCCCAAGCTGCTCACGTCCTTCTCTGACACTCCAACATGGCCGAAAGAAGGACACCAGAGATGTGAGTGTCAGATACATGCAAGCACTGTAAAACCAGGTACGCTACATGTGCCAGTGGCAGCGTAGCATAGTGGTAAGGAGCAGGGCTTGTAACCAAAAGGTCGCCGATTTGATTCCCCCCCCGGGGCACTGCTGCTGTATTCTTGGGCAAGGTAGTTAACCCAGAATTGCCTTAGTAAATATACAGCTGCATAAGTGGATAACATGTAAAACTATAACCTGTGTAAGTCACCCTGGATAAGAGTGTCTGCTAACTGACAATAATGTAATGTGATGAGTTGATACAAGTAACAGCACAGTACCAGTGCACCAAGCTGGACACTGATCAACGAACAACAGAACAGAGACGTGTGTCTATGGATGTGGCCTACCAGTTCTACTGGGCCCCTGCAAATGCTAGATTAAACAGCAGTAATTCTGGAGCAGCTGAATCAGTTGCATGGTGCAGTAGTAATCAGAAAGATATGCGTTACACTTTGGCCACGGTCACCGTGTTAAATGCACAGGCTCTCAGCCAAAAACTGCTGCACAAAATGACAGTGTTTGGATGGAAAACACCTGACTGTAGAAAGTGACTCAACTGCATTACAGTAATGAGTGTTCAGGTTGACCAGGTGGCCCTTTCGCTACACTGACTCTCACATGTGGGGATGGAAAGGGGAAATGAGAGACCACATCCAGCCAAAAAATCACACACGCGCACGCACCCACGCACGCACAAAGGGGAAAACAACTTCTACCATTAGCTGGTCTGCAGCTTCCATGGAGAGTGTTTGAAGACCCTGAGGAGATCTGATTGGGCAACTGTTTGCTCAGCAGTCGACCAATCAGATTAAAGCCCAGCTCCAGGTGAGGTGTCTGTGCTGATAAGGCCAGCCCCCCAGCTGTGTGACCTATTCTACATGCTGTTCATACCTCAGGGGTTGCATGTTAACTTACATTAGCCATCTCCTGATAACTGCATGTGCTCAAGGCTGCTGTGACACTACACACTTAACCAGAGTCAATACATTAACAGAAATAATTAGAGATTAAAACAGGACCAGCTGTACAACAGAGTATGCAATTATAGGGAGCTGGCTGTAGCCACAGTTAAAAATTAGACTTTTCTAGATGAACCCACCATGTTAATCTCAGCAGATTTGGAGAGAGATCATCTCCCCGCACATCTAAGTAAAGATGCTACACTCTGGGCGGCAGATTAGCACGGAGGTAAGGAGCAGGACTTGTAATTGAGAGGTTGCCGGTTCGATTCCCCGCTGGGGCACTCCTGCTGTACCCTTATGCAAGGTACTTAACCCAAAACTGCCCCGGTAAATATCCAGCTGTATGAATGGATAACATGTAACAAAATTGTAATCTGTGTAAGTGACTCTGGATAAGAGCATCTGCTACATGACAATCTTTTAATGTAATGTAAAGAGACTCTGCTTCATCCAGAACAGTGTTAAAACCTCCTTTTACAATCTGGAGTGATATGCTGCCACCAACAAAACAGGCAGCGACACTGAAGCAGACAGTAACAGCTAGAGTAACCAGCACAATGGCTACGCAAACGCAACGGCTGCGGTGTGCTCCCGTTTGAGCCCTGCTTCTCAGCGAGGTGCTTGTTTACAGTGCTAATGGCTGCTCTGTACCTGGGCTCCAACTGTTTCTGCTGCTCCAGCTGTATGCACTCTCTGCATCCCACCAGAATGAGAGAGTGAGTAAATAAACCAGATAAAAGCTTCATGCTTCACATTTCTTCAGGACTGACTCAGCCCTGTCCTTTGGCAAACACCAGGCTCCCATATGAACACACACACCCCCCCATCCCCCCTCAAAGGTAAACTGTTGCCATGGTGACAGGCCAGCACAAGGGAGATGTATGGAGAACATAACATTAGTCATTGAGAGAGAGTAGAATGAGGAAATGTGTGAGGGAGGGGGGTTTATTATAAGTTACCACAGGTTAGTGTGAACGCAAAGTCCACATCGCGGTGACGAACCCCAATACAAACACGGACACCTTATCTCTGTAGATGTGTAAATCACAGTCCTGTACACCCCCTCTGAAAGGCGTGCTGGGGAGAGGCTATGCCTGCGATCTGTATGGGAGTTATGGGTCTACTGAAGATCCAGGGCAGTATAAAAATGTCCCTGTATGTCCACTCTTAGTGGTGACACTGGGGCCTACAGGTCAGGGACACATCGTATGCGGATGGGCCTGCATTTCTGGCTGTATATCTTTTTCTACTGGTGGTGTACAGCTTCAGGTTGTCCATTATTGTTGACATCACAATGGACTGCTAAGTCAGCTGACTGTTTAATGTTGATGACATCAGAGGCAGTAAACCCGAGGCAGGTGGAACTACGCAGGCCTGACCTTCAGTTCTCTGCTGCTCTCCGTATTGTGACATCGAGCCAGGATACCACCTACAGCCCAGCCATTGAGCCACACTGGCAGCAAGCCATCCTTACAGTGACTTTCCCACAAGCTTCACCCTGCCTGCCAAGCACAGCTCAAAGCTGAACTTTTCACTCTGAGGACACGCAGCTTGGCCGGCCTCCAGCAGGTGGCGATGGTGGCAATCACGGTTGGCCCGCTGATGACCGCGAACGCTGTGACACCACAGCCCCGCCGATGGGCCCGATCACTGTGTTCTGCTCGCCGACAACAGTTATGAAGAGGGGGAGGAAGTCCAGGGCCAGCGAGTGATCCGGGGGGACAAGGACTCTGAAGGTGAAAAAAGGGACACTCCAGGAAGAAGGTAAGGCAGATCTGAGAGCGGGTGGGAGACAGTGATGCTCCAAACAGCCAACAGCAGGGCTGTTGGAGAGAGGGATTAAAGGCACAGCTGGAGAGGGGAAGGAGGGTGAGAGCAAGAGATGGGAGGATATCTGCAGAGCGAGGGAGAGGGGAGAGACAGATGTAGCAGCAGGGCAGCTGGGCGCACCGCCAGCGTCGCGCAGAGAGGAAAAGGGAGGAAGAGACAGAGCCGCTCTGAGGAGCGATCCTCCCGCTCCCACGACACCCCAACACTCGGATCCCCCCGATTTCACCTCCTGGGAGAGGTAGAAGAGCCGATGAGGCTGCACCACACCCACCCGCCTGTCAAACGCAGCTGTACTGAAGATTACTCTACTTCCCTCCTCGCCGTGTTCAGTATTCTGACCTTTGACCCCCTCTGTGGCAGGCTGTCCCTCCCAGGGTGCTGCTGCTGCTGTAGCACATGCCCTGGGAGTCGTCCCCCCACCCCCATCCCCTCCCCACAGCAGGACCCACGAAAGGCTGTTTCACGGAAAATCATCTGTACTCAACTTTACGACTATCTTACAGCATCATTTGACATGCATGTCCAATCGGAGCTTGAAATACATTTTCATCGGTCTGGAAAGTGGTCAGCAAGTATGTGAAGAAAGCAAAACCAAAAGAAATAAAAATAAAAAAAAACCAAGAAGCCGGTTCAATGTACCAACCACACACTGAGCCAGCGGCTGTGTCCAACACACACACACACACACACACACACACACACACACACACACACACACACACACACACACACACACACACACACACACCTGCTCTTTATACATTTCAGTCTGCGATTTGGCATACACTCTTTTCCAGAGTGACTAGCAAAGAATGAGTGCAAAGTGCACCTAATTAGGTGGCACACACACATTCCACACACAAGTGCACAAACTCACACAGATACAAAACGCACTGGTGAGCACACTCACACAGCACACAGAGCCAGCTGGACTCACATGCACACTGCACTCCTGCTGGCTGACAGCTGGCCACCCCACCCAGGCGCTCCCCATCTCTCCCAAAACCCCCCACCCTTCCCCTCTCCAGCTCCTCCTAAAAGCCCCCATTCCCCTCCCCCTCTCACTTCCCCTCCCCTTCCCCCCCGGACCCACAGTGACTCCCGGCTCTGACCCCTTCCACTTGACAATGGAGGCGGGAACCACAGAGAGCAAACAGATGCCACACACCCACCTCCCCCCCCTCTGAACTCCATTCAAAACCGAGGAACAAACCAAAATGGCAAAAGCATCTGTACAGACTTCCCTCCCGGGCCATAAACACAGAGCGGCCTCTTTGTACAACAATGAGTAAAGGTGTTCAGCAGCCTGCCTGGAATGTGATCTGAACATGAGTGTGATCTACTTAATCCTGACACAGCGACTCCTTATACACCCATCTAAAGTAACTGCCAAAAGTTCTGAATTTCATGAAGGACATTTCCGTTTATCATACTTCCATATCTATCCAATCTTAAAAGTTGTCTTTGGGTGAGGACGGACAAAAGATCGTATAAGTGCTGGAGTTACGCTAGTTAGCGTAACACACACACAGAAAACGTGAATGGGGGACTGTATTACTGTACAACAGGCAATGCAGTGCTACACAACGGTCAGTGTACTGCAACACAATAGGCACTGTGCTGCTCTATAATGGCCCAAGCACTGCTGAACAATGGAAAACATACTGTCACACAATGCATAAAGTACTGCTAAACAGCAGACGGTGTACTGTGGCGCGCTGGACCCTGCCTTGCTGCAGAGGGCAGCGGTTCTGCCCGCACAGGGTCCATGCCCATGGGGCGGCAGTGTGCTGCAGTGCTAAGGAGCAGGGCTCGTAACTGACAGGTGGCTGGTTTGATTCACTTGTGTAATGTAGTGTAATGTAGCGTAGTGTAATGTGTAATGTAACGTAATGTAGTTAATGTAATGTAGTGTAATGTCGTGTAGTGTAATGTAATGCGATGCCGCAGCTCGGGGGTGACCAGGCAGCCCTCACCTCCTCCTGGCTGCTCTCCACCTTGGGGTTGCTGGCCGTCCTCTTCAGCCCGCCGCCGAGGCTCACGCTGGCCGCCGCGTCCGACTTGGAGCGCTGGTGCGTGCGCTTGGAGGGGGACAGGCAGGGCTCGGGCGCGGGGGGGCAGGGGGGAGGGGCGGGGTCGCGGCGGGGGGGCGGCCGGTGGCCCGCGGCCGGCTTCAGCTCCTCGGACAGGATGAGCTTGCGCAGCCGGCTGCCGCGGGAGTGCCGCTGGGTGGAGATGTGCATGTCGGAGGAGTACGCCCCCAGCAGCCAGGCGCACTGCAGCGAGAAGGCCACGCTCTGCCGGCAGCGCTGCACCACGTACGGCCGGATGGCGTCGCCCACGTCCTCGTCCATGTGCACGTACATGCTGAGCAGCTGCGGCAGGTACACGTCCACGTCCTCGTCCCGGAAGCTGAAGAGCCGGTTGCCGATGTAGGCCTGCACCCCAGGCTCCTTGGACTTGTACAGGTAGGAGATGGCCATGGAGATGTCGAAGAGCTTGGACTCGAAGAGCCGCAGGAGCCAGGACTGCTTGGCCGCGCCCTCCCGCGTCTGCCCCCGCCCCGGCCCCGGGGACGGCCTCCCCTCGCCCCCGCTCCCCTCCTCCTCCCGGATCCCGGGGGCAGGCCCCGCCTCCTCGCCCTCCCGGAGCCTCACCTTCTGCAGCACCTCCTGGCAGGCCCTCCTGGCCACCTCGGGGTCGATGAGCGGGCCGGCCTCGGCCACGCCCTCGGAGATGACGCCCAGTGGCGGGCTACCCCCCCTCACGCCCTCGCTGCAGCTGCTGCTGCCGGGGCTGCCGGGGCCCGCTGAGCGGCAGCGCTGGTGCTGCAGGTGGCTGGAGCAGGAGGAGGACGAAGAAGAGGATGAGGAGGAAGAGGAGGAGGGAGAGGAGGGGCAGGAGGAGGCTGAGGTGGAGGAGGCCGAGGGGCTCCGCTGGAGTTCCTCCATCTGGGCGGGGGAGAGCGCCACGTCCGTGTCACCCATGGGCATCTGCGGGGGGGGGCAGACAGGGAGGGGGTGTCAGGGAGGGATCACTTTTCTGTACCCAGCATGCATTGCTCCTTTACAGCTCTTCGGGAAGTGTATAAACAGGGAGCCACACCATCTGCTCTTACCTTTAAAACACTGTAGCTACGTTCATATGCTCTGACTGTATCTATTCTGTTGCTTTGAAGTGTCGTACAAAAACTTTGCAACTAGATACATGCAAAAGAAATAAAAATGACAAATCCCACTTTTGCATCAAATCAAGCTGATCCCATCCTCACTACAGGTTTAGATTTATAGAGCATATAAGCTCCTACTCTGCTCCTATATGCTATATAAGTCTAATCTCACTAGGAACTTAGACTTATATAGCATAGCAGAGGAGGACACTGTCTGCATAGCTTTCCACTTTCAGACAATTTATGACACTCATATGTACACGACACATGTAACTTGCAGCTCTTATAGGCTGTATGAACCGGGGAAATTAATCAGGTCTACTTTCCCAGAATGCATCAGGATACTCAAGACTTTGGGCAGCAGAGGCGTGACACATTTACTTTTCGGCTGGTCTTGGATCGGTGGAGACGCAAGCTCCCGCCGAGTAGAGACAAGGACCCAGACACAATCTATCTGCAGTGAAATCTGTCCTTGATGTTAAGCACCTAATCTCAGCTCAGTGTTACACTTTCTCATTTTTTTTTCCTTCTCTTACGCAACACGGCTTACACAACGAGTCGCCTTTGAAGGTTTGCTCTAGATTTCGCGTAAGGGCGTCGAATGGCCGCAGACTGAACACAATCAATTTCGAGGGACCAATCACAGAGAGATCGTCCCATTTGCGGAAGTCCCACCTTTCTGCTCTGCTCATTACCGACAACGCAACAGTACATCAGTTACACTCTGCTCCAAAGCCGTTAGCCCGAAAGGCTAATGCTCAACCTTGAAAGGACTGTTAGCCAACAGGCTTCCTGGCTATTCGATCTCATATCCAAAAGCTATAACTAATACATTACTCCAGGCAGCTGAATTGAGCAGATCCAGCTCTTCTTACAGATGTGACATTTTTTCCTGGTGAGATCAGACGTAACAGATCACAGGGTTACGAAACTGGGGAATCAGCCTCATTAAATGCGAGATGGGTGTGAAATCTATTACTTCATAAGCACAGCATTCGAACCATATGACCACAGCTTTCAAACCCATTTCCATAAATTATATCTGTCAAAAGGACACAACCAGTGCTGCTGTGATTGGTTGAGATTTTGCATGAGGCTTACTGTGAGACAATCTTGGTCACTGCTCTGCAGAAATACTGAAACACAAGCACATACATCCATACTACCAACATTACCAGAAAGAGCTGTTTATTCCTTAACTGAAACTTTCGTTCTATGAAAACATTAAAATGGAGGAATCCAGAATGACTAATGGAAACTCATTTCCACCATTAAGCCGAACGACAAAACTTTCAGGCCATTTCTTGCCATAGGGAATGAATTATTCTGGCTAGTTTATGAAACAGTTCATTTAACAGGCAAAATGTCTGGGATGAAACACGTTTCAAACGAAAGGCGTCATCAGACGCGTCACTGGTTTCTAAACCGAATGCTCTGGTCACAGGCTCTCAGGGGAGCAGTGGAGAGCTAGGTGAGAGTATGTGCGTGTGTGTGGGTCGCTGGGCCGCCCGGCTGCAGCCTCCCACACCCAGGTCACCCTGCCCTCCTGATCCCCTGCAGTGGAACACGGGGAAGCGTAATCCTCCTGAGGGGATTTGGCCATCGCTGCCACGGTGGGTCTGTGGAGGAGACACTCTGCTGGGGGAAACCGAAAGGCTGGAAACAGGGACAGAGGGGCAGATGAGCATCTGGCTTTCAGCTCACCTAGAACCCCTGTCTGGGGCCATGCTCTGTGTGTGTGCATGTTTGTGTAAGTGCTGCTGAGAATGTATGTGCATCGTTTTGTGTGCATGGGACAGCAGCGTGGCACTGTGGTAAGGAGCAGGACTCGTAACCGAAATTCCCTGCAATTCCCTGCTGAGGCACTGCTGCTGTACCCTTGGGCAAGGTACCTAAACCACAACTGCCTCAGCAAATGTCCAGCTGTACAAATGGATACAACTGTAATTTACTGAATGTATGAGTGTCTGCTAAATGACAATAATGTACTATAATGCATGCATGTGCACCTCTGTGTGTGTGTGTGTGTATGCGCGTGTGTGTGTGTGTGTGTGTGTGTGTCTGCGAGTCTGAGTGTGTATGCGCGTGTGCCTCTGTGTGAGCGTGTGTCTGCATGTGTTTTTTAGTGCAGGCCACTCCTTCTTCATCTCAGCAGATTACTCCACTTGCCCCCTTGTTCACTCTGGCTTTGGTCAGCAGGGCAGACAGTGTGGTGTCTGACAGCTGTAAACCTACTGCTGTCTGACAGAGAGAAAAAGTGGGTCATGTGACCTCACAGCCCAGGAGCTTCAACCAGACTTTTAAATGGGCCACTGTCTGCATGCACCGACATCAGAGAACAGACACAAACCCAGAGATATTACAGACTTCCATTAGTGTCGAGTTATGACAGATGCACTCAAACGACCTTCTTCGAAAGTAAGAGGGGATCTGGAAAATGCAGAGCCTCTTACAACACTGCAGGACTAGCAGACATCGTGCAGACCCTGCATCACCCAGCAGTGGGCCAAACCACACACTCACGGCACACTCAGAGCTCACTGTGCTTCGTCTGCATACTCTGCTTTTATGTCCACTTTAAAATATCAATATCTGATCTGACTGAATCGACATCCAAGTCATTTAAACTGAGATTGGGAAACCAGAGGTGGATATTAAAAGCTGACAGGCCTCAGCATGCTCGGACTGTAGAAAGGCCCTGACCGCAGACATGCAACTTAAACTTAAACCCACACCCAGATGTAGTCAAGACATTTAGTGCTCTCTCTCACTCACTAACTCACGCTGCTCCAGTTCAGTTGTACGTCTACTGTCCAAACGAATCACAATTCTTACTCTATGTTTCTGCGTGTCCAATGTTCTGAACATTTTTGGGGTGGGTCTGTGAGCTGCTCTGTGAGGCTACCAAAGTGATTCCCACTTTGGTGGGACAGCAGGAGCCAAGAGACGCAACAGAAATGCCACCATGGTGGGTGTCCACAGATGGAGGGAGGGGGGGCAGTGACACACCCCCAGCTGGGGTGGAGGACAGCTGACTGCCTTGGAATGTGCCTCTTTATAAACCCCCTGAAAATCCGGGGGGGGGTTAATGCCTGTTGGTTTGGTGGTCCTGCATTCCAAGTGATGGAGTCACAGGCACTGCTCAAGGGCTATTGACCCCAGAACAGCTCTGTTTGGCAGGGCCGACGCCCACCCATAAGTCAGACCGAGAGATTTGCATGTTTGCCCACTGGCTCATGAAGGTGGAAGATGCTGAATCTTCTGCTTCTATTACTCCTGCTCCAGGGAGACCACAAAACAGCAGCTGATGGTGGGTGCATGTGGACCTGGCACACAGCCTGTGAGGTAAATGTTTGCCCATCTTCTAGCATGAACTAATGCTGGTTCATTACGAAATGTTAACAAGACTAATCCAATAAGGAGGTTCTGGCTACGGGACAAACATGCCTGCTTCAGCTCGACTCACCTGGGCCCCGGGCCAGCCTCAGATCCTAACAGGGGATGATCAACATACAGTCTGGCTGGGTGAAATAGCCATGGAAACGTTTCTGGCTCAGAGCCAGCGCAGCTGACCAGCAGGTCAGTGGAAGCGTGGCCTTGATCTAATTTTTCTCCCTGTCTCCAGCTCTCTCTTTCTGCGTCTAATTCCTTGCATATCTGTCCATCTCTCCCTCGTGCGGATCGGCCGTGAGCAGCCCCACTTCTCTCAGCGCATCTTATCAAGGAATGACTGAAGCAGCGCAGCAGGTTCTGAGCCTTATCGGGGGACAGCCTGGCATCCGCACGTGCACTCACCCCTCCCACAGAGACGACACCACTTTCAACGGTAACTGCGGTAACGTGACCGCGCCTCACGCGTGTGCGGACTCCCGACCTCGGCTTCAGCCCGGGAGGAAGCAGAAACGCTGAGCAGAAGCCAGGCCTGTACGGTGGCCTTTCTTGGCTGAGAGTTTTGTCTCACAGAAGCTGCTTTTGTTTTTGAGTTTTTTTATAGCCGCTGCGTAAGGCACTGACAGCTTGCTAATATGCATACGCGACAGATTGCTTGCGGTTCCACGTGCCAAAACCAACAACTATTTGGTGTCAAGAGCAGCCTGTGTCAATGTGGAAGATTCCTCAGGCTTAGGGTGGGCACGATTACTCAAGCGCTCCGGCGCTACAAAAGGAACTGCGCTCAAGCATTGCAAATAGTACCTGATTGCTTAAAACTGTTGATTAAATACGTTAGCATATAAAAAATGCTGTTCAAATTTAAACAATTTACAACATTTACCAATTTAAACAAACACTGTCCTTAAAACTGGCACTTTCATCACAGAGAATACTTTTCCTATATACTAATATTCTGTATTACTGTATACTATTACTACATACTATGAAGAAGTGCAATATGCCCCAGCAAGGATCTTCCATTTTTACCAATAACTGCAAATGAGTGGATTCGAAACAGTCATGTAATGAAATGCTGGAGTTTCTGCACTGAAAAAGCCAAATTTGCCTGTTCCATTCTCAGGTGGGCCACTGCTGTTGTACCCTCAGGCGAGGTCCTTAACCCAAACTGCCTAAGTAAATAACCAGCGGTATCAATGGACAAGTATGCAAAAACTGTAAGCTATGCAAGTCGCTCTGGATAAGCAAATGTGAAATGTAAATGTAATGTAAATGTAGAAACCACTGAGCTCCCTTATACGATTCAGGGGATATGCTGTCGCTGAATTTCAGCCCATCCCTGTCAACCCAAATGGAGTGTTTGTATGGTGAGCAGCAGGTGGACTCCTCCCTGCAGAACTCTCTTAATTAGGAGCGCTTCACCCATTTGATTTCTAATGTAGTATCTGCAGCAATAGATCTTACCATAGCATCCATTTTGGCAGTCTGTAGAGTGTAACAGCAGTGATGCAGCTATGTAAAGGTGATTTTCACATGAGTCTTGGTGAAGTAATTCCATTAAAAAAGAGGGGAAGAAACAGCCGAGTTTTTATTAGGAGAACTGAAGGACAAGTTGGACAAGAATGTTCTTGCTCTTTCAATCCCTGGCTCTTCTTCAGACTTTAAATTCTGTTCTGTCAGTGTTACCAATGGGTGAACAAAGTGCGGATGTAGCACTCTGAATCTGAGCGTGCACTGGGGGGTATTATTGGCCAGAGTCAAGACCCACGAACAGCCATTTCCCACCAGCAGATTCTCTCCTCTCTGAGAGAGAACGTACCAGTGAGGCGTACCTAAAGCATGTGATCGCTGTGTACAGATGAGATAGGTGTTGCACAAAACAAGGTGTGCTTCTTGTGCCACACCTATGCATGAGGGCAAGTCAGCGCAACGTGCTGAATTCAGTGATAAAGATCAAACAGACGTCATAACGGCATCGGAGTCCAGCCAGCTACCTCTCGCACAGGGAGCACACACAGGTCCTGCTGCAGTTCTCTTCCCATAACATGCACACTCACCCGTGATTGGCTCTGATGGGTCACATCTGACCAATCAGAGGGTCCGCATTCTAAGAGAAGTAAAAAGCAACAGCAATGACCTACTTCAGTGCTGAGGGATGTCTGTGCGATAAAATGATCACCCCATCCCAAGCCTAAATTTACATAACATAAACACACCAAGTTGCTAAAAGATATGCTGCATTCCTCTCTTCAGAGGAGTATATTTTATGATAGTATATCTAATATATCTAACTGGAAAATGATTTCAGTATGTTCTGAAAAAACCTGAGTTATTGACAGCTGAAGCACAAGCGTATAGCTGAATAATCAATGGCCCTCAGAAACCTGATCTATGCATGCCTTATGCATCCATACACGTTACCTTGGGCTTCACCTTCTTACAGAACCACCACAACTACCCCTGAAGGCTGCCTTCTGATCCACTTACAATAATACTGGTGCAGCAATGAGTGCGAATCATTTCGTATGATGCAGACACAGTGTGGTGATTAATTGGTGACCGATTAGCGACTGATCCAGTGTTTCTCAACCCTGCTCCTCGCGGCACCCTCTATCCTTGCTGCTTGATTAAATCAGGTGTGCTCAGCTAATCAAATGTGCCACTGATGAGTTCAGTCAGGTAGGTAGAGCAAGGATAGACAGAAGATATGCAGGACAGGGTGCCGCCAGGAGCAGGGTTGAAAAACACTGGATCGATCGATCATGTGACACAAAGGGAAGTCCACCGCATGAGCTGCTCCCCAGTTCCCCTGCTTCCTGCCAGAGCAGCACGCTGCGATTCCTTCCAGATGTGGGAGCCGCTGGCCGCTGCTCTGCGGAGGAGGAAACTCCTTCCCTCCGGAGCGCCCCACCCAGACGCTGTCAGCAGGCCTTCCCCCTGCACTCAACGCCCCCAAACCGCCCGGGGGAACAGCGCTACACGCCCCGCACGCGTGCCGCGTTAGCGCCACCTGACCCCGAACGCCGGAGCCAGTTCCCAGCAGTCACACCGTTCCCCCTCTGCCAGTTTCTAAAGAAAACAGGGAAGTTTCGCCTTTCGACACAGACACCGCCACGCTTTGTTTAGAGAACCTGACCGAGACAGAGCAGCAGGCAGTGTGGAAGTTAGCAGCAACTAAATACCCCTCGGGGGAATGAGGCAGGGGGAAGAGAGATATCACAAGCCTGTTCCCCAACACCTTAATGCCCACAATCAGACCTTTAACCTCTGTATGTAAATCTTACTCTTTGTGCTGAGAGCTGGAGATACTAAAGGAGGTCCAGTCTGAGCGTGAATGGACTCTGACACAAGCGTAGAGTTTTCCAGATAAACACCAGCTGTGGAACAGGCTGTCCCACGTGTCCTTTAAACGGCCTGGCTGGCTTCGCTCCTCCACGGCTGAGACCATTTTCACAGTCTGCTCAATCAGTCAGCTGCGACCTGGTAATGCCGCGACATCTCTCACACGGCACGTCCCGTCCACCGCTCTATCAGTGATGCGGCACTCAGGGGTACATCTGGCCTCCTGTTTCACAAGCCAACACACACACACACACACACACACACACACACACACACACCCTGCAGGCAGAACCTGATTACTGACTGAACACAAGATTAAAGTTCCGCCTGAGTCAGCCCACCCACTCCCCCTCGGGGTGACATGACACAGAACTGGTGGCAGGTGACAGAGAGCAAAGAGAAGCACAGTACAGTTTCCCCTTTTTCTCCACGGAAGACTGTTCTCAGTGCAGCACTGAGCCTGCCCGTACCCACACTCACAGCGGTGTGGTGCAGTTCTCTGCAGATGGTGTCCGTGCCCCAGCCTTAAGCAGGAGAGCAGGGTCAGCGCCAGCCTTCTGCAAAGCCAAACCTGCACCGAGCTTTATCAGAATTATTTCAGCTCTTAATGGCCTGCCTGTAAGATGCATCTCTGCAGCTGAATTACTGAACGGCAGCGAGGTAAAGGCACATAGCTGGCTGTGTTCACAGGAGCAGGCTGACATCTAGCCTGATCACAAACATCCCCCTCATTAACTCTGCCTCTTTGGCTGCAGCCAACACAGAGTCACACTCAGGGGAGAGGTGCTGATGGAAGCAGCAGCAGTGAGGACCAGGATGGGGGATTCTGTGACTGCATGGAGGGTCCTCTCCTCCCTTCGTGCTGCCCTTAGTATCCTGTTAAGCTGGAACTAAGGCAAACACTGCTCAAGGTCACAACAGCCGCCTCGCACCAGGAATCGCACCTGAAACACTTACCGTTATAAGCCCATTTCCTTAACAACATCACTCTGCCACATTTCCTCATACCAAGCGCACAGACACAGTGTTCATTGTGCAAGACTCTACTCCGCTCACATCTACGGCTGCGTCTGCATTCGCTGCGTTTAGAGAGACAGGGTGTCTGCAGCGCAGCAAAGCTCTGGCCCTCTCCCGCGTTCCCGCTCTTCCCCCGTCGCTGTCACCTCCCGCCGAGGCCTGAAAACGCAGCCTCAGCAAAAACCGGACACAGCAGAGCAGAGCCACGTCCACTGCAGAGGAAGCTCCGGCAGCCAGGCAGAGACAGGGACACCTTCCCTACACCTGCGCCTCGGAGTGCCAAACCAAACCCCGGCGTCTAGAAAAGCAGGTCCGTTACACGCCCTCCACACCAACAAGGCATTCTCACAGAGCGGTGAAAACTCATTAAGATAACATGTAGGTACAGTCACATGCCGTGGGAACCAATGGTGTCCTCGACACCACCTCCACGGAAAAATCATGCTGAAGATGGCATGTGCCAATACTACTCCTGCCAGGGCCCAGGGAAAGAATGCATTACACTACATTGTATTAATGTCATTCAGCAGACGCTCTTATCCGGAGCAACTTACATAATTCCATTTATACAGCTGGATATTTACTGCGACAACTCTGGGTTAAGTACCTTACCCACAGGTACAGCAGCAGTTCCCCGGCAGGGAACAAAACCAGCACCAATATAGATCTGGCCCAAGCTGATGCCGGTCAGCTCTCTTCTTGGTACAGAATGTGATTCAGCATTTCTCTGGGGTTCCCCTAACATTTTCACATCTTTAACACCAAGAGGCAATTTTTGCTTTTTTTTTCCTCTCTCTCAATGGCATTTCGTTTTAGTCAGCGGTGTCGCCAAACTGCGCTCGCTGTTGCCATGCAACAATATTCCCACATACACAATCAGCCAACACCTTCTTTGGACATTTCGACTCTTGGGTTGGGTCTGTACCAACCCACAGACCCATCCCGAAGTTGCTCAAGATAAGTCCAATCTCGTATGGACACACAATAACTGCTGCTATGGCACACGTGCCGCGGCGGGTGGACTTTGGTTCGGGAGCGGCTTTAACCAGCACAGAGAGGCCCCAGCAGGGAACTGAGGTGAAGCCCCTTTCACAGACGAAGCACCTCATCCATCAAGGACCCACCCTGCAGTCACGGCACCGGCAGCCTGCTCTCCCGAAAACAGGGGGAAACGGCGCAGAAAGAGAGAGAGAAAACCGACTCTGGCCGAGGTAACAGACACCACAAGGCTCCTGTAAGCTCATCCATCTCAGAAAGGGCTGGCGCGGCAGCGAAGCCGGAGCCCGGGGGGACAAGGTCAGAGGGGTCCGGTTCAGGTTCAAGTCCAAATGCTGGCCCCGCTGAACAATGATTTCTGACACGAGGCTAACATTTACGCACATACTGCAGTCCCCCGCCTGGCAAGGCCCCCCGAGACAAAGTACGTCCCATAAAATAGCAGCGGCTGGAGGAGGCTGCGCAGGGATGCCGGCAGCCCGCAGCTGGCCGGATCTGGAATGTCTGACAGCCATACTGTGGGAGTCACTTCCACCCCTGTGAATGACCTGACAGCTCTGTCACTGAGCTCAGCGTTGGAGCTCTCTCTGCATCTGCCACGGCACTGTGCTCTCTTTCTGAGAGAGTCCCATCTAGGCCAGGCGGGAGCATCTCTGATCCGGTACTTAAAGACAGCTGGGGCTGCCACCATACTGAACAACACACCAGTGAAATCCTGAATATGTTTCAATCAGAGGAACTGACCTGGACAATCTGTCACCACCTCCGCTACAAAGAGTGCAATTTGAGTGCGTGTGTGTGTGGTGTGTTGCTCCTTTTTCCTACAGTATTTTAACTCATATACTCTTGAAACAAGTCACTTTCCATATTAGGACCAGTGCTAATAGAACGTGCATTTATCTAGAAAGTGACACTCAACCAGTGCGGAGATATGTCAGTGTCCTCCGATAAAAAAGCGGTTTCAGACCTAATAAGTAATATGACTCAGGTTTTGAGACACAAATAATGCCAGCATTAAATACTCGCATTGCTGTCCATATTTAATTACAGTGAAAACGACTGTTCAGCAAGAGGCTGATTCACTGGCACGCGCGGCTGAATACCGCGCGTGGGTTTTCAGAAGTGAGTCGCGCGGTCGGTCGTGACCCGGGCCGCCACGCTCTACCGGAAAACCCCCCCGTCACTCCCACGTCGCGAGCGCTCTCTGATCATGGCTCGCGATTCCGGAACCCCACGCACCGTTAATCACGCGCGGGGGCTCCGTACAGTCATTACGTGAGGCCTCGAAATAAACACAACCACACGTTACAGCCTTCCTCCCACCCCACAAAATCATCGAGGTAAATCACGCCAGCTACCCTTTGTTTCTATGATGCTATTTTTCGTTCCTTAACGACACCACCGCTCTTGCATGCCTTGCTAAATTATTTCAACATAATCAAATCGACATCCGATTTTTTTTAAACAACGACTCTGAGATAAGACGCAGGCAAAGACACATCGGTACATAAAGCTACTTAGCTGGCACAAATTGGCTTGTCAGCAAGATGGTAAACTACATTTCATTGTTGTTTACAAAAGTTGTATCCGTTACACTGAAATGCAGTATTTAATAGACGTTAAAACTACAAGGTTCAGCAATAACTATGCTGTATAGCTACCCAGGTAGCGAACACTGGACCGTGATTGCCTTCTAGATAGCGAACGCTGGCATTCTTAGTCCATCCTATCCAGTAAACGTTAGCTAACTACGCTAGAGAGGAACGACCAAGCACAGTACCAAGAGCACAATCCCACTGCATCTCGCATCTCATTGCTACAGATGGCTAGCTAGTTTGGTGTTGTTTGCTCTTAACCTATAAAATGCAGTTTATCTCAACATAAAAAGCTAACCTTAACTAGTATAGTTAGCTACTGTCAGCTAGCTACTGTCATTCTAAGTTTGTCACTCTCGCTGTGGGGTACGTTAGCCTACTACTTACATACATACATTGTCAGCTTTTCAGCTAGAACATAATAAAATAAGAGGTCACCACGGAACTCAGTACCAACGTATTAATTTCCCTGATATCAAATTTAATTACCTAGCTAGCAGCTACATGTCCACTTAGTCTTGCTAGGCTGCACAAGAATAAAAAATCGCTTCATTTCCTCGTTGGTCTTACCTTGCAGCATCTCGATGTCTTTAGTCACTCTCTAGATAGCTTGTAAGGTATTTGATGAACTAATATTTTATACGTTAGCCACCTAACATGCATCGCTAAAATTTTCTTCTCTCCCGATTATCTGCTAGTTAGGTTTTCAGTTAGGTCAGAAAAAAGACAGACTAACGCTAGCTAGAATCTCAACATCACTGACGGTTTATAACAGCAAACTAGCTAGGAAAACGAGCGAGTCTATAAACTAAAACACCGAACGCATAACACCCTTACCTGGTAAGCAAGCTAATAGTCGAGTGAAGTTTGGATGGTCTGTCGTATCTCCAGTTTTCAATGCTCCATCGGGGGAAATCTCCCAATCCCCCCACCCGATCGGCTCCCGACTTTCGGCAACTTAGCCGCAACCGAGGGCCCGGAGAGTCTGTCTGCCTCTGGCCTGCAGGGTCCTGAAGATTTTCAATTTAAATTTAACCGGCGATGTCACAGCGGCGAGTGGGCGACGCTGACGGAATCAGAGTCCATTGGCTGGCACATGTACTCTAGTAAGGGCTAATCACCTGCAGATCATAAATCACGTATGGAGGATCATGACTGTAACGTTGCCTGTAAACGGGTCGCGTTGTCGGTAACCGCATTTAAAGCACAAGTTTGTGTTGTTGTTTTAAGGACCCCAAACGTTGCGGACGCACCGCGACAGCTGCCCAAATATGTGCCTGAACAATAAATCAAACTTCCTTAAACACAGTACACGGCAGAACCGTGTTGTAATGTTTGTAATGTATTGTTAATACTATAAATTTATTGTATTAAGAGGTACGCGAGAATTATTCTGCTGGTTTTTAAAGCTGTATTTGTCTTCAAAAAACGTTGTATCTTCACCTGGTTTCACAGAAGACACATTTGAAATTATTTTGTTAACCATACGGCATACGCAGTTCACCTGTCGCGCTTTTAATGCTACATAAAACCCGAATGGTCTACACAGTACAAATTGCGAATAATTTAACTGAGATTTCAGCCTGAATTGGAAGAGGCGACACAAAGCAGTTACATAAAACTGTTGTAAATTGTAGAACGTACAGAGGGAATGACCAAGTTACTGCTTGCTATCAATATTGATATGCCAATATATCAGTGCCAAATTTCAACTGTTTGGCATTACTTTAATGTTTAATCATCCATTTTATATCAAACTTGATCAGTTTAATTCCTTGTCAGACATTGAAATCTTGAAATGTATCTTATAATTAAGGGTGATCCCGATGGCAAATTATTGTGCTTATTACAGAGCTGTCCGAGCATGCTCAGATGTGGTCTACTGTATTCTGTATGCATTGTGACTTTGAGACTTTTTTAGTTGCATTTTTGTACCGTTATTTGGTACGTTTGTCTGAATAACAGGGTTTACCAAGTAAGTAAATTTAAATATGTAACTGATGCTCCACTCTAATAACTGGTATCGACGGGTATTTATATCAACTAATCATAACGACGTTCCACGTGCCAAACATTGTATTACTATATACAGCATGTTATCTATTCTCTATGAAGATGAATGACAAATGGCCACAGATCTTATGGACATTTTATAATACAATGCTATATTTTTGGTAACTCTGAATAAGTAAGAAAAAGTATAAGCTGCTTTATTCTTCTACTCTTGCAGTACCTACACGTTTCTAAGATTTTTGTGTCAGACATTTTCATCATATATTTACCATATATATTTGCCGCAATGAGCCTCATACTTATCCGAGCATCTTATCCTGGAGTGCCCTCTCGTGGCTACATTGGGACATGGAAAGATTAGTTTCAAGCAAATGAGTATGGTAACTGAAAAAAAAATGTAATATAGTCATTTACTGCTTAATGTATGAATAATTCTGGATCAGGATTGGTATTATGAGTTATACACAAACGTAATTTACAGACCTCTCACTGTTATTTGAGAGAGAGGAAAATAATATTTGAATATACAACATTAGACTTGAATAGGAGCATAAAATGTCACCATCTAACCACAGGAGAGTGCTGCAAAATCCGGTACCCTAAACATTATTCATCCACTCAGCCGTATGTATTACCAGACTTTTTTATCCTAATATGTCTGATACGATATTACAGGGACAAATCAAATTAAGGCATGTCATCCAACATAAAGTGCGAGTATTCCCACGCTGTATTTTTAAAATACCATTCGCTCAGGCTCAATAATATGTCAGAGAAGAAAGATTTACAAAAAGAAGGTCAGCGTTAAGCACCACACCTGGTGCACCTGGGCAGCTGTATCTGAATGTGCACGGTGCTGAATGACTGAGCTTCATGGCTGCTGGAATCCACCCTGCTGGAAGAAATCAGCAGGAAAGCTACAGAGAGCAGCCCCCAGGCAAACGACATCAGCTGTACACACCTAGCTGTCAGCTCTGCTTCCTTAAACGCACAAAGGACGACCAGTATTAAACACCTGCGCCGATTTGTTAAACAGATTTGTTATCCTTTTCTTCGAAGCCGCTGCATTTCAGGAATGTATAATCTGTTGTGAAAGCTCTATCAGCTCTCTGCGGCTCGGGAGGAACGGTGCCCTCTGGTGGCCAAGCAAAATGTTGACAACGACAATGACATTCTGGCCGAGCATACCACAGGTTACGTTAACCGGGACATTCTGTACTGAATTTTAACATAATGTGTTTTTCTCTTGTAAGAAGCTTTAAGTTAATTGTTAATCAGTTAAAAACTACTGACAACAATGATAAACTTCCAACTATTACACTGCCAAAGAGAACACCTGCATTTTTCAATAATCATCAACAGTACAGAGCATGAATGAATTCTGAGACTCTAAGCTGTTAAACCTTTACTTTTCAAGGCAACGAAAAAGTTGTACAAAACCAGTGCATTTCACCACAAACGTATATATACGCAACATTTATTACAGTCAGGTTAGGAAAAATATATTCACATTAGATGGCAACAGTTCTGTCTAGACTGGTTTTTGAAAAGGAAGCGCTAACGTCAATGTCAATGTAAACACGCGACAGAAACACAAGGACTCCCGACATGTAAGTGCATTCTGACTCACACACATATAAAAAGGACCAGGATACACTGTGCGCTTCCCCATTTGCCAGGACCGGGCTTTCCCTGTGCACACCACCACAGAAATAAAATGGGATGTACCCCTCAAGTCATAAATAAAGTGCATGACACAGTCCACCGGAGGGTGAAGCTAGCCGAGTTTAGAGCTTAAACCCACCCCTATGAAACACCACTCTCTGCCAGGCTGAGCTTGGCCTTCATGGGTGTCATCCTAAAAAATACATAAATAGCTTCAATTTTCAATTGACTAAAACTCATAGTGGTATCTTTCAAGTTAATGTACATCAAAAAATAGAAAACCTTTGCAATTTTGTAGTAATAAAACTAACTGTAGTATTATTATTGTTATTATTATTATCATTATTACAGTAGTATTAATAAGTCTGTACCCACACATGATAGTCTCATAGTAATAATCGCTGTGTCAACAACAGGGTCAGGGTCACAAAAATTCCAATTAAGCTGCATAAAACAGGTCTAAAAATAATTCTCTCCCAAATGTGATGCCATAATTCTCTATTCCATGTATTTCAGTGATTATGTCAATGTGACCTGGCTGTGTATTTCTGCCCAAGTGCAATCACCACTCCATTTGCGTCTGTCACTTTCAGTTTGGGCCCTCTCAACACTGCGGTCTGTCTGAAAGACAAATCACTCACTCTCTCTCCCCTCCTTTCCACTCTCTCATTTTCTCCCACCTCAGGGAGACCGCGTCCAGCCGACGCACCCCCTTCCCCCCAGGAACAAAGCCAACCTGCTCTCTGCTGCTGTGGGCTCCTGGTCACTGCATGGCACAGATGGGATGGAGAGCTCAATTTGTACTCAAAGTGAATGCCTTAACCACTGAGCTGCCCAGGAGCCCTCAAAACTTTTCTTAATTTAATTAGAGGAAAATAACATTAGGGTGGGGATATTCAGTTCCCAACCCCAAGGGCCACCATCGAGCTAGTCTTCCTGATCCCTTTAAATTGTCCACGCCCTCAGAAATGGGGAGCTAATTAAATTAGCTTAAATCGTGGCAATCACCGTCTGTGACAGCCCTTTGTCTTCATGCAGATGGTGCAGCGTCTTATACAGACTGGGGCAAACTGGTGCACACAACCATCAAAGCACCTCATCCAGTGGAGACAATGGTGACAATTGAGAGAAAACAATGACATGAATCTGATGGTCTACTCTAAAGTGTTTCTGGAAGGAAAACTTGCAGACACCCTGGTCCAGAGCCAGAGTTGGGATTGGGGGGCCTCACCTTGATTAGGGATTACATTTTATCACTCACATCAGACAAAACAAAGAAATAATAAATAGGATAAGTGCTGACCCTTCCCTCACAGTTGTTTCTGATCTGACAGGCTGGTTTAGTTATGTTGTTTCCGTACGAAAAAAAATCCATTAGACGTGGTACAATGAGCCAGTCTGGTTTCAGCTCTACAGAGAAAAAGGGTTATAAATGAGCCAGCCTGGTTCCAGTTCTATGTGGGAAAGGGGTACAAAACATGTGAAATCTGAACCCGTACAGCCCCCTACTATCAGGAGAACTAATTATGCTCACAGGAGCAAAGCTGCCAACCTCTCATTGCTTACATTTACTACAGAAAAACATGCAAGAACTGCAGAGAGCCGAAGCGCCTCCTTTGTTATCAGGGGAAGTAGTGACAGAGCTGACGGCTTAGCCACCGTCAGCTTTCGCCTGCCAGGGATGTTGGTGATTTGGCTTCATCGATCCAGTTGGCTGCGTCTGGGGCGCCAATCACAGATTTCCACCAATTGGTGTGGGGGAGGGGAGGGGTTACTGCACAAGGCCACTCCCGCTTCCTGAGAGTGACAGCAGGGCAGCAGGAGGGCAATGCGGGATCTGGGGAGCTGAGAGGCGCTCGGGGGGGGGTCCTGATCTCCGCAGGAGTCTGAGACTCGGGGGGGTCGGCGGAGACCGGGGGGGGGGCCGGGGCTAGGGGTGCTCCCCTGGGCGTCGGGGTGGGGGCACTCGGGCAGAGTGGGCTCGGAGAGAGAGTCCACAGGGGTGAGAATGATCTCAACCTCGTCCTCCTTCCCCTCCAGCAAGGTGGAGAGGGAGGAGGGCGGGGCCTCGGTGTCAGGTTTGGCCTCCCTGGCCACCGGGGCCCTCCTGATGACCTCCATGGTGGCGCTGCCCCCCTCCCAGCTCAGGCTGCCGGCCTTGGCCGCCTGCCCCGGGGCCTGCAGCAGCAGAACAGGCTGGGGGGCGTCCTGCGAGGCCCGGCCATCCCCGCTGCTCCCCGGCCGGTAGCACTGCACCACCACGCTCTTCTGCCCCTGGGTGCCGTCGGCGCCGGCCACGCCCCCCATGTCCAGGACGGGTGGGGCCTCCAGGGCGGAGGGCAGGGCTCCCAGCACACGGATTTGCTGGTCCTGGATGACGATCTCCATGACCTCGCGCTGGGGCGGAGCCTGCTGGGAGGATGAGGAAGAGGAGGAAGAGGAGGACGGCAGGGCTTTCTGGATCACCCCCCCGGTGACGGGGGTTTGGACGTGGCCCACAGGCGGAGGGGGCTGTCCCGTCTCCTCTGGGCGTGGCTTCCTGGGCCGCCCCCGCTTCCTCTTCAGGGGCGGTCCCCCGGGTGGCGGGACGGCGTCGGCCGGCGGGTGCTCTGGGGCGCGTTTCGGGGCCGCCCGGGTTCTCTGCAGCACCCCGGGCGTGGGGGCGGGCGGGGCCACAGCGACGGGCGGGGCCTTCTCCCTCTCGGGGTACGACAGGCTGACCCCGGAGGGCAGGATCATGTTGAAGACGGGGAGAGCGCCCCCCGGCTGCTGGGACAGGGCTGCCATGGTGATGGGCAGGGTGACCTTCACCGCCCCCGTGTCTTTGGGCGCCAGTGTGGGGGGCGAGGAGCGCACGGAGAGCTGGGGTTTCTCCGGGATGGAGCCGCGGGGCAGCAGCTGGGGGTAGCGCTTCATCACCGCCTCCACCTGCAGGTCGCGCCCCCCTGACCGCCCTCCGTCCGCCCCCTTCCCCGGCTTCTCGCCGTGCGGCGGTTTCCCTGGCGACGTCTGCTCCCCTCTGTCCCTGTCCTTCTGCATTAAACACACACCCAAACGATCCATTACTGTACTACAACATAACCGTAACACAGTGTGTCAGCACCTACTCGCTTTGGGAAGTGGGTTATCTTATGAAACTGCGAGCATTTTATTTTTCTAAAATGAAGAGTGGCACTCTATGAAATCTTAGAGAATGGTCAGTCCCAGATTCTATTAAAGTGCGATGGTTGATAACAAAAAACCTATATGAAATGTCTTTGTTCAACAACTAAAAGAGTCTGTTAACTTGCAGGAGGGCTTGAATAGTGTTATGCTCACGTTCACTGGTCTGACCATGTTGGTCATTCAGGTTGAACGGATACACCTCTGCTCTTTTGTGCTGGAAGTTGCTCTGGATAAGAGCGTCCCCTAAATGAATGTAATGTAATGGAATGGAATGGAATGTCTGCTAAGACATAAAAGCTCTAGATTTACTTCAGACAGTACCTTGCTTTCAGCGCCACCTCCCTCCCCGTCAGCTCCTCCCCCTTTGGGCGGGGCCGTACTCCTCTTCACAGGCTTGTGGGGCTTTGGGGGCCCTCCTGTGGAGTTGGGGGCAAAATGAGTCACAGAGACAGTGCATGACATCCTGTCTTCAGTTAGTATGTAGCACTGGCTTTGTTTAAGCGTGTAACACTGTGTAAGAAGCTGAGCAGATTCACTGAGCTCTGGGATCATTGGATTCAGTGTGCACACTGAAAGGGACAAAGCTGGGAAATTCACAAATTTTCCTGAAGACCTTACCACAGGTTTGTATGTTAATTAAACTCCTAAGTTAAACCCTAAATATGCTTAATAGCCCTGCTTAATAACCTCAAATATGGCTGTAAGGTTTCAAGCCCCGGTCCTGTTGACCAGGATTGATGGCCGAACCAGATACAGGGTCATCTGTGTATGGGGTCAGTTGAACAGACCCTTAACTGCAAAAAAAATGCTTTGGGGACTTTGTCGCATAGATCTGGCACCAGGGAGGAGGTGCAGAGACACACACCTGCCAGCGCAGCGGAGGTGACGAGCTCGGCCTGGCTGCAGCGGGGGTTAACGATGTGCTCCTGCACCAGAAAGCGGGCGATCTCCACCACCGTGTCGAAGGAGCGCTTCAGGATCTTCTGCGCCCAGTCGCAGATCAGCTCGCAGGCCGCCTCTGTCACCTCCTGCTTGTACGTCTGCACCAGCTCCGTCAGCTCCGACTGGGCGGGGAGACAGGGGCGGGGCATCTCCGCGTCAGAGCTCTCCGATTCGCTCACCTTTAATCACACTTACCAAGGCTGAAGCCTCAGTTCTAGCTTTGTTTTCTCACAGTGTTTTTGTAATGTTGTTTACTACAGTCATTAACTACAGTTTCTGGATGTGTAAAGAATTTTTCAGATGAGCCCTGTCAGGGATATTGATCTGATATGTACTTGATGTTACATCTTAAAGTAATTACTTACCCTGGGAATCGTTAACACCAAAAAAAATGATCATGGTTTAAGGGCACCATAGCTCTAATAAACAGAATGCTGAAGTAGGGATGGGAATACTGTGCTTTTGGAGGTACCAATCCAGAACAACTTCCAAAACTAGTTACAGTCTGGCCTACATAAACCCTTGCATCTCATCCCTTTCCATCTGTTTATTTGGGCTATCAATTCTAGGGAAATAGTCTCAGACTTATGTGTTAAAATAATGGTGAAATGAACCCCAAAACAAATAAGAAGGCATCAGGGTCAGAGACACGAGAGGGTCCACTGACAACAGCTAACGTATACCAGCCAATCAGATAAAGCGATAAAAACGTGAGCACCACTCAGCACGTGCGGCATTACCGGGTCATTCTTCAGGTCCAGGTTAGGCAGCAGGGGCATGTTGAGGACGCTCTTTCTGCGGATTCCACTGTAGCAGTACGTGTCAACGGCAGAGTTAAGGAGACACACTGGTAAGACCCGCTCCCTTATCTTAATAAGCTCATCCAACAATAAAAATGAATCCATAAAAATGGCTGTTCCTTGAATATGTATGGACTGCATGGAATGTGAAACACAGAACTGATTCAGTCTTCATGGCTGTTGACATTTATTCTACATGTGAAGGACTCCTAAAACTCCTAAAACCTTCACCACTAAAAATCCTCCTAAAAATCTTCACCACTAACCAACTGTGGCATAATGAGACAAAGCTGGGAACTGCCTCATAATTACCACACAAAACCTGCTTGCTCAGAACCAACAGGTGTCTGGCATGCAGTACTGTAGCGTAGCACATAGCATCAGAATCACTGTGGCTATGCAGTAAAAGACAGGTGAGCCAGGATTTAACCCCTGCTCCAGTGCGCAGAACACCCTGTGACATCCTTAAAGTATGGACCAATCAAAGGGTTTCTTGTCTCATTCCCTTACTGACCACAGCAGAGGAGAGAGAGAGTCAGACTGTGGTGGATCTTTAAAAGCAGGTGAAAGGATATTTGGACTGGCCCCTCCCACCCAGCCTGCGGGCTTTGATGTTGGGGAAGATGTCACGGATGATCTTGCCGAAGTTGGCGGCGCTCAGCGGCCGGTACTGAAGGTTGTCACAGTATCTCCTTGAGAAGGACGGGAGGGGACACCAAAGAGAAGCTGGGTGAAATATCTTTGTGTAAATGAGTTCATCCAATCACAGCAAAAGTGAGGTATCAAATTTCTTCGACAAGATGAAGGACACTCCACTAGAACAAACACCTGAGACGTCAGTATACATTCTTGGAGTAATGTCTACTCTGCGGCTGATTACAGGACTTAGTGTTCAATGTATCCTCAGATAACCCAGCTCACACACACAACTGTACAATAGCCCTTTGTTAGAAAGGCTGAGCTTGGCATCACAGAGTTCTGTGTGAAAGAGGCTGAAGAAGGGCAGTCGCTGTGCGGATGGCACCTGCCTCCTGCTTACTTGTAGGCCTCGTAGACGTCCTGCTTGGGCAGGCAGGTGTCGGTGTGCTCCTCCAGGTGACTGCGGATCCAGTTGCAGGCATGAAGCTGGTCGGCCGTGTTGAAGGAGCTGGAGTCGCCGCCGCTGTACGACAAGACAACAAAACCGAACTGGTCACAGAGCAGTTCAGAGGCTTATACTGCCTGCCCCTAACCCTTACTGCATCAGTTCAGAGAACTACAGTGACTACAGTAGCCTGCAATTCTCGGATAAAGCACACACATTCTAATTCAGTGTCATGCAAACACAACACAGATTCACTGATCTTTAAAATATCTGGATGCCTCATTGTATCCACTGAGCCAACAAAGCCAGAATGTCTGTCCATCCACATCAGAGACATGCAGTAACAACGTTTGACCACTAGAGGTCGAAGCTGAGTCAAAAGGAAGGTGTGGTGTCTGTGACTGCACTTGCTGCATAGGTCAGGTACGAGCTTTACCTCTTCTCAGCCGTCCCTGGTCCTGGGGGCAGCTGCAGGTACAGGTACAACTTGTCACTGTCTGAGAAGCGCTGGACCTCTTGCTACAAAAACAAAGGATCAGTGCGTGAGATGAGAGTCCACAAAAGCAGAATATCTGTTTATTTAATTGTTTGGTGACTTGAACAGCCCATGACATTGCCTAAGAGATCACTAGCTAAAACTTACAGTGCAATTACTTGGATTGGTATTCAAACACTTGTTAATTAAACAATAGAAGTAAAATACAGTGTTCTTTTCTGTGCTATTTATATTCACAAAAGGAGATTCTAAAAATCCAGCGTATAACATAATTTGTTTATGATATTAATCCTCCTGGCTGAAAGTGTGGGTAAATGCAGATTTCCTTGCAGTGACTCATTGTTTCACACTGTGCTCGGGGAAAACCAGTTTTCTCTTATTTGAGTATTGAAATCCCTGGAGCTGCAGAACACTCAAAAATCAAACAAATCTCAAAGCGCATCCCAAATTACACACTCAGTAGAGACAGGCTCTCAACACACACAAATGGAAACTCACCAAGATGAAATCCACTTTGCCCTGTATGTTCTTACTGCAAAAAAACAAAAGGACACCAAAATACATGTGACAATCAAGTGATACGTATATTGCAAAACAAAGACCTGTAAACGAAAAAAATTACAATTGTTAAAATATACAGTATATATTCTATACAGTGTATATCTATCCTAAATATCGTAAAATATTCTATATACCATACATTTAAATGAAGTTTATTTAAATTAATTACATGCGTGAGTTTTGTTTATATGCATACACACAGTTCTTATTAGCATATTGTTTTATGAACAGGCAGTGGGAGGCATTTGGTCCCCCTACAGCACTTAAAAAAATGGCCATGAAAAAGTGTTTGCAGATCCCTGGGGTAGGGGAAATACGAGCTGATATGAAAGCAGGAATGAGAGATACAGGAAAGGGTCTCTCCAGGGGGCAGGACTCAGAAGCCCAGGTCTGAGCCGCAGACGGGAGAGGAGCGTGCCCAGACGGAGACAGGGTCTTACGAGATGTTGCTCTTCAGCTTCTGCAGAAGCATGCTGGGTTCTGTTGCGCCCTCCCCGGGGTCCAGACCGCCCCGACTCGGGGTCGCTGCTTTAAAGCCGTCTTCCGCCATGGCTTCCGCGCGTCGCCGTGGCAACCCGCATCCGGGGGCCCACCGGGAATCTAGGGCTGGGAGAAATAATTTTAAAAAAAGTAAGATCTTTTCTCATACCATCTTGTTTCTTTTCCACTGAGGGTTACTGGAGAGCAGGACTGGTACCGGGAAGGCAGCAGGGTGCACAGACTCCTGTGGAATCTGTAACAATCATTTCAGGCCCTGCTAAGCACAAAATGAGACTCGTTTCATGAGCAGGGACCTGTACTCCCTGCTGGAAATAAACACCTTTACTGAATACATCAGTGACCCAAACTAAAATCCTGTCAGATGAAGGGAGAGCAGTCATGCAAAGGTCACAGAAGTGACTTTCATGGTTCATGGATACAGTGAATGACTAGCATGACCCCTGAAGGAAACTCCTTGATTTAAATGTTTCCTTACACAGCAGTCTGTGTGCACATACACAACACTGCCAAAATCATTTCTACTGCTATAATAATTAATAATAATTGTTCTTATAATCCAGATCAGTAGTAGTTTTATTACTGAGGCGACCCTGGTACATTATGGTTATACCGGAGTATCTCAATTTAATTCAGAATAAATGCTTTTAAAGTATACCTGGGTTGTAAAAGCAGAACAGGATTCAACCCCACAGCCTACAGGCCCCGTTTACCGGTTACAACTATGGCTACAGACTACAACTCAATAAGAAAAGGGCGTTTCTTTTGACTGTCAATACAAGAATTGTATTACGTTATTATTTTGTATTATTATTATACACCAATTTATTGTTGATCTAGCTGTCTGATTAACGGTGGAGACTCTTTTTCAGATGGCAAGTAAGGTATCACTGCCAACATACAGTATGTTGGTACAAGTGGAAACTGATAAAGTGCACTACGCCAGGAGTTTCTGTGTGCATTTTGTTACGACCCAATCTTCCTACGGAACGTAATACCTAGGCGTATTCCACCATTATATTATGCCTCCAAGAATATTTGTTGACGTTTTAAGAAGTGAAGTCAATGGCCTTAAATCCTGCCGCAAACAAACGCTACCAAGGTCAGTGAAACACCCTGGGAGAGTGTGGCGCAAGTTCCCCCCCTCGTCATAATATTCAATGAAACAAGAGTGACTGCGGACACTCCCACTACGGCACGGCACTTCCAATGTCTGACCGATTTTTAAGAGACAGAAAGCGACAGGCGACATGTCCGACGTCCGATTCCCTACAGATCCGATAACACATATACCTCGATATTAAAGTTTTCCATTAAATCGGGCGCAACTTATCAGCTGGTTAGCTAGGCGATGACGGTAACGAGTTGCTGGCAGCTCCCAGCTTAAAGCTCCGTCTGTGACATACCCCATTAAGTATCCAGTCTAGCTAGCCAGCTAACTCGGCATGTTCGTACCTTAAACCAGCCATTTCTACAAATCCGAACGCATAACCAACCTTTACGCACAACTCGTTTGTATTATTTTCCGTAAGAATCTAGCTTGTCAGGGGTTTAATTTGTGCTTGCGATCGGTTATACATGCTTAACTTTTTTGCATGTTCTGACTGGCGCACTGCATGCTACGGTCATGCGCTTACAATTTACATACTTTCCGCTGTCTTGGGTTATTCTACCGCACACTTGCGGGTGTCAGACCCAGACTGTTGCAAGCCAGTTTATTAGCCAGCTCCATGACAAAACTATCCAAATTCATAAACGCACGTGTAGAGACCGCCTAGTTAGTCAGGCTTCATTCGCACAACACGGTAGAATTACACTGTTGCAAGCTAGCTAGCAACACGCATGTAGCATACTGTATCTGAATATCTTACTATGGTAACGTTAGCCAGCTAGCCGGCTAGCGAATTAGCTAGCTAAGCTACGTCCTAATTTTTAAAGAAGAACATTTAAAGTTATCTAACTGTATGCTCGAAAACGATTCATATAATATATGTTTATATCCATTTTGAGCAATGTTGTTACAGTATTAATTTTATAAAAGAAAAAGAAAGTACCTGACTCAAAGATACGGCAAAAATCCCCTTTCAGATTTTTTTTTATGATTGGACAACTATGTCGCATCTGCCTGACTACAAAGCACACGTCAATTCTGATTGGGGGACTGCTTTCGTTCTGCCCAGATACAGAGTGAACGCTTAATTTTATTGGTTAAGATGCTTTATTTTCTCGCGAAAGTTTATTGCGATAGGAGCTGTCTTGCAGATCTGCCCGGTAACAAGGCTCATGAATCTTCTTGAAGTCTGCCTAGCAACAGAGATATGATTGGTGGGTTTTATATGGCAAGATTCTTCGTCTGCCGAGTGAGGGAAAATAAAGGGAGTCTGTTCATCGCTGCGCATATCCACTGATCGCAATGTAATGTGCTTAGACAGATAGCAGAAAACAGATTTGGTACGTTGTATAACCATGTAATATACAGATCAACTGCTCCTCGTAGCCAGGTCTATATATTGATGCTCGTGAACAGTCAAGTTACATGGAAAGACAGTTCTGGGCGTATGTAAAAATTATTAGAAATAGATACCTGTTAGGATTAATTGAATACTTCTTGTTGAAATTATTTGAGGAGAGTTTCTGAGTAGCAGACATACAGATAATAAAAAAATCACTTTTGTTGGGTGCCTATATGCTAGCTTTTGGTTCAAAAAAATAGAGGATTGTTTATGTTTGACTGTATACAGAATAATATGGTTCAATACACAATTATGTATCTGTGTGTCAAATATGCTCCATAATTGTTCATTTTTAAAAGAAAAACTGTGGTAAAGTTCATGCTTGTTGCTTGATATCAGTAATGTGCCTTCGCAATCCAAGGATTTGTGGCCTACATTTTTTTTATTATTATTATTATTTAACTGGAGTAATTAAGTCTATGGGGACTTGACAAAGCTATCAGTTACCTGTTGAAGAAAGTCTGTAAAGCTGGGGATACACACACACCTGTCAGTTGGTCAAAACACACTGATGGTTGACCACTTCTGGTAGTCACCTACCGTTGATGGCCGCCGCTCCCAATCCAACACATACAATCGACTTCGGCCTTTGGTGAGAGCATTTCAACCTTTTCAGTTTCAATTTCTGATTTCAGAGTGTGGGCCCCATCCCCATGACAGAACCGAAATGAGCAAGATCAAGGACAAGGGCTCACTTTCCTTATCACCCATGAAGAAAGAACATACTTTCTGGCAGTGATTTGTACAGAAAAGAATGAAGACAAATAAGAGAAAGGCTGAGGCCCACCTTAAAACTATTTGTCCTTCATTAACCAGCCAGTTATTTAATTAAACAGTAACTGACCGGAAAAACACAACTGTTTCTGATGGACAGGTTACCTAGCATGGCCTATTTCCTGTTATGTACATTGGCACCCACCACACCTTGCATCTCAGGCATTAGCATTCAAACTATTTCAGCCTAACTGCTAGGAAAACTATGATTTTAGCTTACATATCAGACAACAAGCAAGAGCAAGTATTCCCTTTTATAACCTGTTTGCACTAAAATTCATTTAAGGGTTGCAACTTGTCTGAAATACATATTCAGTTGTTACACATATTATTTTTGTATATTTGTATACAAAATATTTATATTGTTCCGAAACAAATGTAAGAACATGGATTTTAGAGGTCTTGCCAGTACTGCAGGTGTAACGGATTCAACGGCTGAAAGCGTGTTTCTGAAGAGCTGCTGCAAAGTTTGTGGGAAATAACAAGTACCTTGCTAACTTTGATAAGATAAGAGAAAAGTCAATAATGAGGATTTTTATCAGTTTGAAAGGCGCCTACAGAATATTCAGGGCCATGTATCTCTCAAACGGGTTAACGCACCTAGCGTCCAATCAAGATGCACAAGACCGCTGTCCACAAGTGTCCTCCGCTATCCCATAATGCCGTTCTCTTGCCAGCACTCAATATGGCGCCCAAATAATTGAAACTGTCATAGGAAGTGTGTCGTCATTTCCGCCAGTTTTCAAAATGGATCAGAGCGGAATGAATCTCGGTTTTTGGGGGAATGGACCCAAACCCGGTCAATTTTATTCATTTCCCGGGAACCATCCCAGCACAGTTCCTGGATGTGGACCTGTCAGACATACACTGTGAGTTTATTTAGTATTATATATTAATTTTATGAGGAGAAAAACGTTTTAACGGAGTCGTTAACATGGCACTTTCAGTTTCCGCAGAGCCGTGCTGTATCATCATGGAGGTAGAGAGGAGTAATCGTATGCTGTAGCTAACTGTTGTGGTTTACGCTTTTAAATTTGTAACGAGTATAACCTTTTGTTCACTAGTCGATATGGAGATTTTAGCATTAGGTGTCTGCGACGGTTTAAATGTTTTGCGGCTAATCTGAGTTTTTGTTTTGTGTTGCTAATTAGTTGGTGACGTTCACACAGCTAGTTTGCTAGAGTCTAAATTGTGATAACGTTACATAAATAATTTGAAGCTCAGATCTGTAGTGCTATAACGTTAACTAGATCGTTGGTTAACTAACAGTACAGAGATGTCCATTAGGCCTAATATGGCATGCGTAGGAACGGAATTTTTGATCCTAGAGCTAAAATCAATGGCACGTCGGATGGGGATGGAGTAGTTCAGATATGGCTGAATTTATTAATGGTAATCCACATGGTGATGCCAGCTAACTGTTTAGAGTTTGGATAGCTGTTTAGCTAGACAACTGATGTTAGCACTTAACAAAAATCCATATGAATTCAACACCGCATTTCTCATTTTCTCTCCTTACGCAGGAACCCCATGGTGACGGGTACGTCGGTGCTCGGTGTGAAGTTCGACGGCGGTGTGATCATCGCCGCAGACATGCTCGGCTCCTACGGCTCGCTGGCCCGCTTCCGCAACGTCTCCCGTCTCATGAAGGTCAACGACAGCACAATCCTGGGTGCCTCCGGCGACTACGCAGACTACCAGTACCTCAAACAGATCATCGAGCAGATGGTGTACGTCTGGCTTTCATGGCATTTTGTTGAGTCACGTTTTAGTTCAAGGAAATTTCTTTCCAGATCACTTTGATGCTTAGCCATCATGCTGTGGGCATGTATATGAGGATTAGAGTATTTGTTAATAATCTAATTATTATATACTGTGCCTATGCAGACACCATTATCCAGAGCTATTTAGCCTATATGCCATCCATTTGTAGAGCAGGATATTTACAGATGCAGTTTGGTTTGACTACCTCACTCAATGGAATGACAGTGTTGCCCCCACCTGGGCATCTAACTGACAGCCAGCGCATAACACATTTTGCTGTTTACCACTCCTGCGGATGATGATCACAGTTTTTGTTCCTTGCTCTGTGACCAGGATTGACGAGGAGCTGCTGGGAGATGGGCACAGCTACAGCCCCAAGGCCATGCACTCCTGGCTCACCAGGGTGATGTACAACAGGCGAAGCAAGATGAACCCCCTGTGGAACACTGTCGTCATCGGCGGCTACTACAACGGCGAGAGGTGAGGGCAGCAAACAGCTTACTGATGATCCGTAGCGGTTTCACTTTTATATTGCATTATTTTCATTTAGCAGACGCTCTTATCCAGAGTGACTAACGTAGGTTACGATGTTATCCATTTACGAAGCTGGATATATACTGAGGCCATTGTGGATTAAGTATGTTTCCCAAGGATACAACAGCAATATCCCAGTGGGGAATCGAACCAGTGACCAGTTACAAGCTGTACTCCTTACCTCTATGTCACACTTTGTTGGGGATCTAAACCTTTTCCACCACACTGTAGAGTTCATATTTTATCAAAATAACACATGTGAAATGTAGCTAAAGTAAAATGTGCTGTTTGATAAAGAGGAGGAAGTCAGTCTGCTTGTTTTTTTTTTTCCCTCAGTTTCCTGGGATATGTGGACAAGCTGGGTGTGGCTTATGAGGCTCCTACTGTGGCCACAGGGTTTGGTGCCTACCTGGCACAGGTGAGGGGGGGCTGAGTGATCTCAGTTTTACTTCAGAATGCAAAGATTTTAACCATTACCAAAGACAAAGCTATTGCTGAATTTTTAGTAAATATTGGATTGTGAGGTAAGCAACAATGTTCTCATACTTCAAACCAAAACATTTTCAACCTTCCTGTGAGTGAAAAACTGTGCTCTTAATCAAGTTATAAGGTTTTTTTATTATTTCATTGTCTGCTGCATTCATTCACATTCCCTTTTAACATTCAGAAGGTTCAATAGTAGTTTTTCTGAAAGCATGTGCATGAGTCCACAGACACTGGTGAATGGATTGCTTATTACATACTGCGGGGTTGAAGTGAATTGGTTCTAGTGAATGTGTTCAACTTTGGGAACAGGGTGGTACAGTAGTAAATCTGTCTGGTAGGATCTGCTGTACACTCTCCACCTTGTGGAGGGCGTGTAGCAAGATACTTGGCTAGGATAAGATACTTAATTATGTTTCTGCAGAAATATGTCCAGAATGTAAAAGTTGCTTCATCTTGCGCATTATCACAAAATACACCTTGTGTGTACAGATATACTTCAGCATATAGGATAGCATATAGCTGTTTAACACAGAAATCCACTCCAGACTAGTAGCACTAAACACACATCATTTGGCACTGCTGCCACTGTGGTTGCAGATGACCAGTTTCTCAGTACCTGATTGGTCTTGGTGTGAGGGTTCGGATGGGTGTGTAATGATGCTCTTGTGCCCCTGTGAGTGTGCCACCACAGACATTTTGTACACTGAGCTTGTGTTCAGCTCCTTGTGCCTCCTGCTTTCTGTCCCGCTGCTGAAGCAATGTTTTCAGATTGATATTAACATTCTTGAAACATCATCTCATGTAACAGACAACCTGTGTCTTTTTCTTAATAACTGATGCCTACATGCAGTTTGGAAAATGTAAGATGTAAGAACTGGTTTTAGGAGCTGTGATATACAAAGGTACTATGTGGGCTACTATGAATTTAGCTCATGTTGTTCCTTTTATAGCCTCACTAAAATTAATTTAAGGGTTGCAACTTGTCTGATATACATATTCAGTTATAGGTATTCTGTCAGTATATTTACTCTATTTCCCAAACAAATGTCAGAACATGGATTTTAGAGGTCTTGGCAGCAGTGCAAAGTGTGATTGTTTCAACAACTGAAAACATGTTTCTGAAGAGCTGCTGAACTTTGCTAAGTTTGTGTGAAACAAATACCTTAGTAACTTAGCTAACATGAGAGAAAATTTAATTATGAGGATTTTATGTGGTTGAAAGGCACCTATAAAATATTCCAGGCCATGTATGTCTCTACATCCATAGCTTTTATAGCAGTGCGGACAAAAAAGTACAGGGGGATGGAAGGAATGTAGGGGCTGGATATTTGGTTATAGCATAGAATATCTGTGGTAATGATTTTTTCCTTTTAGCCCCTGATGAGAGAGGTGGTGGAGAACAAGGTGGAGATCAGCAAGGAGGAGGCGCGGGAGCTGGTGGAGCGCTGCCTCAAAGTGCTGTACTACCGTGATGCCCGCTCCTACAACCGGGTGAGTTCAGCCAATCACAGTCACCCTCTACTTTCAGTGTGAATTTTCATTGGTGGAAGCAGTAAGGCTCAATCTCAATGAACTGGCAGGTTCTCTCATGATCTTTACATTCATTTTGCAACCATGCAATCACTTTCAGCCCTTCACTTAACCTTAAGCAGCAATTTACAGATGACCGTTTCCCAAATGCGTATTTTTTGTAAGCCACTGCTGTATCAGAATCAGCCATAGCTAGATAATCACTTTCTGTTGGAAAATCTTTGGCAATCAGGGTTCGATTTATAACATATCCTTCATGTTTCAGCACGAGATTGCCATCGTGACTGAAGCAGGCGTGGAGATTCTGGGGCCTCTGTCTTCAGAAACAAACTGGGATATTGCCAACATGGTCAGGTAAGACTGTTTCCGAGTCAAAGAAGCGAACACAAAAACTTCGATTTCTAATTTCCTGAGGTATTTTAAGGTGTTGATATTAGATTTGGTTAAATTGGCGCAACAGCACTTCCATAATTGGATGCCTTGCACACTGCATTTTCAGATTAGCGTGTAGACGTGTCCTTTGTTTGCCCTTTGTTGTAACACGTTGCATCTTTGTTTTACAGTGGGTTTGAGTGATGATGACACTGGGCACCCCAGCGTTTACCCCCCTATGATATTTCTTTTCCATTCTGCCCCGCTCGTAGAACTACTCTGTAACCAATTGTTTTTTTTGTAAACAGAAAAAATAAAGATGTTGTAAAATCCTTGCCGTCATCATTTTATCATTGAAATGCACTTCATAATGTGTGATAAGGTCAGAGCATAAGGGATGAATTTTACTGTCAGTGTGCCGTGATTGATGCAGTTACACGTGTCAGCTTCCCTCAGAGTAAAATTCTATCTGCAGGCACATGCATTTTTCTTATTTCTACAGAAAGCAATTGGCGTACACAAGCACTGTGCAGCATATGTAATGTCTACTTCAACCTGACACTAAGCTGAAGCATTTTGAGTAATTTTAGTTGCTCTGCAGGTAGAAATCCAAGGATAGCACTCCCGCCTTACTCAAACATGCAGTTTGTTTCCAGCTTATACATGAAAGGGGTTACAAACAAGCCTCAAAACATGAAATTTGTGAACCATTTGTTTTCAGCATGTGTGTGAAGGTTATGATTTATGTAAGATTTGTTCCATTGCTGTATGAGTTTTGCAGTCACTGTAAAATTATTTAATATAGTGCTTGTGCTCTTTAAATTTGTTTTGAATGATGATGCAAATATCAGAGGCCACTGGTTTTGTTTGCTACATTTATTATAAAAAACTCCACTGATCAGGACAGGAACAGCTTCCATAGGGTTATGCAAAATAAACACAAAATCCCCATGCAGAGTACAGTAGTATTTTTGTACAGAATCAATCCATACACTAGCCCCGAACATTCAAACGCTAAAAGAAAACACTGGACTGTCCCAGCAGCTACCCTCATTTTGCCACTGAGCAAAAAAAAAAAACCTGTAGTGTGAGGCTGCAGAGCTCAGAAGTTTGCAAGAACATTGTGTAGTGGAAGAAAACCAGGACAGAGTCCTGCTGACAGGGGAAGACTGGACTATGACATTTCCTCAACAAAGCGATAGACTATCCTTGTTCAGACAAGCTTTCCCTTGATTTCTGCGAGGTGGCCATGTCTGCTTCTGGGTCCTCGGTTTCTGCGTTAGGGATCTAGCACCTTGCGGATCTCCGAGTCCTCGAAGCCGTAGAATGATTCCACGTCGCTGTCTTTCTCGAACACTTGCCTCAGCGCCTGGGGGTTTGAGGAAAGGGACACCGAACGAGGCGACGTGGCCACGCTCTCCGCCGACGTGTCGAGGAGGTTCTCCTTGTCCACGACTTCCCGTTTCCCATCATGCTCCTCCATGGTCTTCACCCCTGCCTCCCACCTCAGTGCTGCGGGGCTCACTGACTTAGTCCCCATCAGGACCTCCCTGAGTGAACGCACCAGCTCCTTCTGGGTTTCGGCGGGGTTTTTGTCGCCCTCCGCTGGCGGGATGACGCTCGCGGCCTGAAACGAGCGCCGCAGAGCCTCCGGCCGGTCGCGCAGGCGCGCCGTGGCCTCCGCCAGCCAGCCCAGCACCCGCTGCACCAGGTCCCTGGGCGTGGCCCCCACAGCCCCGCCCTCGTCCACCAGCTGGCTCCAGCGGGCCTCCAGGAAGCTCCTGACCGCCGGCCCCACGCACATCTCCAGCGGGTGGAGCCGGCCCAAGCAGCCCGCCGGGACCACCGCCGGCGTGGTGTCGGTGTCCTTCAGGCCGTCCAGGAAGGCGTCGAGCGTGTGGCCGCGGAAGGAGTCCAGCACCAGTGTGGCCCTGGCCCCACCCCGGGCGGCCACGCCCTTCCGCCACACCCGGCTGACCCACAGCTTCAGCTGCTCGGCCTCAGTGAAGCCCTCCGACTGGGCCTCCAGCAGGACCGAGTCCGGCAGGCCGGCCGCCACGTTTTCGGGGAGATGGCCCCTGAAGAAGACCAGGGCGGGCAGCAGCGTGCCGTCGGCCAGCGCCGACAGGAAGACGTCGCACAGAGGCGGCCCCGCCCCCACCAGCTGGAAGGCCTCCCGGTCGGGCAGCAGATCGGGGTCGGCGAAGACCGACAGCTCGTCCATGGCGCCCACGGCGGACAGAGGGGTGTCGTGGGCCTGCAGGCGCTGCTGGACGAACTCGGCGAAGAAGCGGGCGTTACGCTCGCCCTCGCTGTGCAGCGGGCGCCCCGCGGTCGCCGTCACCTGCACGCCCAGCTGCCGGCGCAGCAGGAAGTCCACCGCCCACTCGTAGGACAGGTTGCTGGAGCCGCTCTGGCGGTGCAGCTCCAAGGCCCGGGCGAACAGGCTCTTCTCATTCACAGGGAGCTGCCGCTCCCTCTGGGCCAGGACCCACTCCACCAGCCGCTCGGCCGCCTCCCCCTCGGCCCCGCCCCTGGCCCCGCCCTCCCGCTGCACCCCCCGCTCCTTGTCCTGGATCCAGGCCCGGATGAGCTGGGGCTCGGTGCTGAAGTGCCGGGCCGCCTGGGGGACCCCGCAGCACAGGGCGAAGAGCACGATACGCAGCTGCCACACCGTCAGGGTGTCCTTCACCGGCCCCGCCCTGTCCCCGCCCCCCTGCCCCGCCCGCTCGGGGGCCATGATGCGCTTCAGCTCAGGGGCGTAGCTCTGGGCTGACACCGGCACAGGGAGGGGCAGGATCTGGGTGGTGACAGGAGGGTAGTTCTGGGCGGGTATCACCGTTTTTGGAGCTTTCTGGGCCTTTGCCTTTAAGTAGCTGTGGCTGCCGTTGTTCATGATGCCTCGTTTTGGGGCGTGGCTGCAGGACAAAGATGAAAGGTAAAAAATAAAACAAGAATTAACTAAATGTCGTGGTTTTCAGCTCAAATTCTGCTGTATGAATGACAGGTAAATTCGCCTATTGGTTTCTCTTTGAGGGCATCAGATATATTCAGAGTTGCTGTACTATTTACTTTATCATCAGTGATTCAGTCATGTAAATGGAGTGCTGCAGCACATACTCTTCCATGGTTCAGTAATTCAGAGCTACATTTTCTGTAGTTACAATTTCTGCCTCCACTCTGGGTATTCAGAGTACAGAAGTGTTGTGGTTTGTTGAAGAAGATTAAAGTACCTCTGAGATTTCTGTACCAGTCCTGTGGCTGGAGGACCTGTAAGAAACACAAATCCAGATGGAACATCATCAACACTCTATCCAGTCAGGACACAGCATTTCATCTCCGGCCTTCCAGAACCTTTCCCTATTCGGTTTGCATTTTGCACAGGGTCACAGTCTTTTCCCATCAATAGGCTACACCATCAAAACAACACAATGCAAACAAAATCTCAAACCCATGCTGGTTATAATTAGTTGAGTTAATGATGTGATTGATAATAATAATAAAGCTAAATTGAAAAACAACACTTGCCACATGAATAAATCTGATGTAATTCTATGGTGTCTAATATTAGCTGCTCACAACAGCCCTCACAGGCCACAGAACATTGAAATCTGTCAATTCTCTCCCTTCATTCTGGGATGCATACAATGTTGAAGAGATGGTTGCGTGAAGAGCATTTCATATAGGGGAGCCAAGAGCAGAGATTCCTGCCTTCCTTCTCCAGTTATACCAAATCCTCTATCTCCCAGGTGAAGCCAATTTTTTAAGCATTACTGCCCATCCTGCAAGTGGTTTCCCACATTTCACTGACCATCTAGTGATTGGTATTGGTATTGCAGGAAGTCCCCTGGACATAAAATCAGTTAAAAAGATACCAAGTGTTGCTACATTCAAAACCTGGGTGAAAATGCATGGGATTCGGCCAATGTAATTCTGCTACATAGTGTGGCAGGCAGACATTTGAACTTTAATCCTTCCAGAATGAAGCAGCAGCTGTGCTGTCAGGGTGGTGGGGGAGGAGATGAAGGGAAGCCCCCACCTTTTAGAGTACAGTGACTTGAAGAGTGGCTGGGGTTCTGGACCAGGTGCTTGGCCATCTGGTCCCCCATCTGGGTGGTGAAGCCGCAGGTTGTGCAGGTTAACTGGGACCATCTGAAAGGGAAAGATAAATCAGAAAAGGAAAGTGAATTAAATAGAAAAGGATACTGACAAATAAAGACAGGACACATGCAAGGAGTTAGAGAGACCACATTACCTTGGGCCTGCCTTGTACAAGGCCAGGTATTTGGTGCTGGTTTTTCGAGAGACATGATTGCTGCAATTTAAAGGAGACAAAAAACGTTAGCAGTTGGCACAAAACTGTATACTCATCAATAATGTAATGTGGGAAATATGAATAAGTCAAAGAGTGACTAAGTAAAATAAACCCCACAAACAGAAAGAGCTTGAAAGACACAAAACATTTTGAAATGAAAATGAATGTGACAATGCAGAGAGGGGACCAGGGGTTGAAGTTTTTGAGATGGATGCTTAACACTGTTGTATTATGCATGCATCAGTAAGATTCCTTCTCACTATGGTTAGGCTCCTGGTGTCAAATGCTTAAATGCTATGTGAAACATGAGCACAGCAAGCATTCAAGATGCTCTGAATTGTTTCAGTGACCACAGATTCTGCGAGAGACTCTCAGATGTTGCAAGAGCCACACGCAGAAATCACACCTCCCTACCTCAGCCAAAGTGAGCGGGTGAAGGGGAACATTTTTGCCAGTGGTTCAGAAGACACCCTGCCCGTGACTCGACTCACTTGATCATGTGGTTGGCGTAGGCCCGGGAGCAGCAGGTGCTGTAGTGACACAGCGAGCAGGTGACGTAGGTGGGGTAGTGGTTGGGGAAGTCCGGGATTTCAAAGTTGCACTCCAGGCAGCTCTGTTTGCCCAGTGTCGGACTGGAGGAGAAAGGGTACGATGTGACAGTCAATCATGAAATGGCTTTTTTAATCAACATGCCTTATGTCATATCCCACAATGCCTCAGAACAATCCCACAATGCTTTGTACCAATCCCTCAGTGCTTCTTACAATTCCAGCAAAGCTCCCAACAACTTCAAGGTTTTTCCCTTCAAGACTCCAAAACAACTGGTCTTAAATTAAGGCTGCCTGCAAAATCCTTCCATTTCTCTGATTATTTTCAATGATGTGCCTCAAAGTTTTATGTGTGCTACAAATGACACACAAACTGACTGGTTAACTGCAGCTGAAAACTGGACATGGACATGTCTTACTGGTTGAAATTATGCTGGCTCTAACAGATGACTGCTTTTCGCTATAAGTATTATTGTATGATGCTAGTTGTCAAAGCTCTTACATGTAATATGATTTAATTTTAGTACTGTGTTTCAGTTTGATGCTTCACAGACTTGCTTGCACTGAAGGCTGTATATACTGCTGTTGTACTTGTTGCTGCTGTGATACGCACTTAATGTGTCATGCCGTGTGAGCTTTATACAGGATAGGATTATACAGCTTTATACATATTTTTTGGGTAAAAGCATGTGCACAAATGCAGATAATGCTGATAGCCTGAGTGTTCATATTAGTCATGCACATGCACATGCACACACACACACACACACACACACACACACATATACACACGCACACACACATATACACACGCGCACATACTGTTCCTCCTGGAACTTGGTCAGCAGGTCCTGCATGCTGCAGATGGGCTTCCTCTTGGCAGGGGGAAGCTTTTTGTCACCGCTGTGGTCAGAGGAGGGCGTGGCAGGGATTTCGCCCGTTTTGAGCAGGGGGTCGGCTTTAGCTGCCACCACCCCCGGGTGGTTGGTGTGGAGTATTCCCACAGGCTTATTCTGGACCGCGTACGCCCGGATGGTCACCTGGCGAAAGACATAGAGACCAACTTGATGCCAGCACACCCACAGAGGGGGACTACAGGTCTCTTACTACAGCCACTAAACTTGTTCCAATTGAACAGCAAACTAAAATTAACTAACAAGGTAATGTGGACATTACTGCAGGATGTACATATGCATCTTCAGTTCCTCATTGGTTCAACAGATACAGGCAAGCTAGAGCAAGCAATGAGCTCCTTGACCCTATATCAGTGGGCAAGGTGTCTGATTGAAAGATTTGCACACACTGCCTTAAACTGGTGAAGGCAGAGGTAGCCTGATAAAATATGAGCTGATGTATTAAATTGCAAGCCAACAAATTCTAAGCTGGCTCAAAATGAACAGTGATGTTGCTTCATACAATGACAGACCAGGCTGTACCTGCATGGCAAATTAACCTGATAGACCCTGAATCACTTGCATTCACTGTGATGTAATAACTGATCCAATTGTGGTTCTTGTTCCATCTTAACTTGACCTCATAATCATTTAAAGACTTCTAGCACTCCAGGTCCAGGGTTGCCAGCACTGGTATACTAGATCAGAAAACAGGATCACTAGCAACCCCCTGTGGCACAATATGGCTATCACACATCATGAAGGTGGGGCAACACACTCACAGTGGTGAAGGTGGGTCACGCCCTCCCTGACTGTGAAGCACTCAACGAGATTCTTGAAAGGGATGAAGAGGAGTACACAAAATATCAAATGAATGAATTAATATACTCCTTCATGTATTCATTCTCTCCAGTTGTGAACCCATGTTTTATGTTAGCTAGCCTGCTGCACCAGTCAGTAACCTGCCAGAGCACACGTGTCTGGTCATAGGTCATAGGTCAGAGGTCACAGGTCAGAGGCATCACCTTGGTCCCAGGCTTCAGACCCTCCAGCTGCCGGGGCTTGCGGTGGGTCTTGTGATGTTGGAGCTTGTGCTCGATCTTGTCCCTGGTGAAAAGGAACTGCAGCCGGCACTTGTCACAGTGGTACACAGACTTCTTCTGCAGGGGGACAAAAGACAGAAAGCATAAAGGCACAGGGCCAAGAGAAGTGTGGGTCTCAATCTTTAAACTGAAACAATAATTTTGATTCAGAGAGTATTACATTTACAGGAGCCAAATAAGACCTGGAGCCCATTTCCTCTATTCTGGCACTGAAAGGGCAGATAAAGCTAACACCATGTTCACAGAAACACGTCCCCACCTGATGACTCAAATGAAGCAGAAGGCGGGGCCTGTGCATCCCTGGATGATAACTCATGGACATTAGAGACAGGGGCGGGGCTTGACAGACATTAGAGGCTGACGAGGGCCGGGGCGTGACAGACAGGAGAGCCCGCTGAGGTTTACCTGGTGTCGCATGTAATGCTGCTGGTAGCTGCTGCTGGACCTGAAGACTTTGAGACAGTAGGGGCACAGCAGGTTGGCGGTGTCTTTGTGCAAGGTGCGGAAGTGGTCGAACACGTCGGAGTAGAAGGAGGAGCGGAATTCGCACACCTTCAGTGGGGGGTGGTAAAGAGTTTAACATGGACACTCGGTCACCCAAAATGACATTTCAATGGAATATGCTAATTTCTTAGTGTCTACAGACAGACATTCATACACACAGAAATATAGCCATTTCATTTCTAGCAGATTAACTGCAAGGTCTGATTTAAAGCAGTAGAAATTGGCAATAATATGGAACTTGCAATTGAATGAAAGAAGGCACATTTGGTTGGCCAAAATGTATCACATGGAGAGTTTTGGCCTATCAGCAGTGTGTGCAGTCTTCAAAGAGGAAGGAAATAGGAAGCCAGCTCACACTAAGAGACAGGAGGTGGGGGTGGAGCAAGGCTTACCTGGCACTCACAGAGAGGGAGGAGGGGGACAAAATGAGACTTACCTGGCACACATAGGGCATCTCACCCGGTTTGTGGGTATTCTTCATGTGCTGGAGGAACACGGGTTCGCTCTCGAACGCCCACTCGCAAATCTTACACTTGGCTGCCAAAAAAAAGAAAAGAGAATCAATCAACACAACCGATCCACCACACGATAACTGAATCTCGCTAGATATCAAAAATCTAACCCAACGTTGATGCATCTAATGTGACTGTTTTACATGTTAAATTCTTCATTGCATCGAAGGGGCAATGTCAGTAGTATGTTCTCAACTAGTGTGCCATCTAACCCTGGAATAGCAGATGGATCTCCCAGTGTTCTCTGCTTGTGTGTGGGGTGCGAGCCGGTGTATTGTGGGTACTGTGGCGGCAGTGTAGCATGGTGGTAAGGCGCACAACTCGTAGCAGAAAAGTTGCCAATGTGATTCCACGCTGGGGCACTGCTGCTGTACACTTGGGCAAGGTACTTAACCTAGAACCGCCTCAGTAATTATCCAGCTGTATAAATGGGTAATCTGAAAACTGTAACCTATGTAAGTCGCTGTGGATAAAAGCACCTGCTAAATGCCAGTAATATATAATGTAATGTAATGTAGGATAATGTAACGGGTATGTAGGGAGGCGGGGCTACGCACTGGTGGACTCGTATTGGCTGTGGACACTCTCCAGATGGCACTGCAGGCGGAAGGGGGTGGGGAACTGGCGGTAGCAGTGCTGGCAGGAGCTGTGGGTGTCCACCTCCCCGCTCTGCTGCTCCAGGTCCACGTGGTGCTTCATGTGGTTCATCAGCCTGTAGGGGCCGAGAGAGAGAGATGGCAATTTATAACCCGACTGTGTCCACCACTCCCTACTTAGACATTTACATTTATTTATTTCGCAGATGCTTTTATCCAATGCGACTCAGAAGTGAAGCAGAGTACAACACAAGCAAAACATTAACAACACCGCTGCTGCCTGATTTTGAATCATGAAAAATTAAACTGGGGGAAAAAATATGACATCTACACAGCACGAAATAAATTACACCCAGTTCTGTACTAGAGTGCACATGCACGGTAAGTAATAACTCAAGACATGCATATCAGTCACCACAAGCGGTGCCAATATCTCGTGGCTACACCAACAGTTTGTACTGTTAAGTGCCAAAAGTGGCTGTCAGATGTGGGCTGGCAAATGCTGATGCCTCACGGGTTCTGGCATAATCAAAAACATCATCCTCACCATTGACTGAGGTCAGCATATCAGCCTAAATTTCATTAAAAACTTCCAAGCAGGGCCTCCCGAGTGGCTCAGTCGGTAAAAGCACTCGTTCCGAATGTAGACTGAACGCTACGGCCCGGGTTCGATCCCGGCCGTGTCACTGGCCGACAGTGACCGGGAGCTCACAGGCGGAGCACATTGGCTTCGTTCCGCCGGGGATAGGCGTGGGTACGTCGGCAGGGGCTTCGGTCCCATTAGCAACAGTGACCCCTGCTGGTCGATCGGGCGCCTGTGGCCCACGTGCCAAAAAGCTGCATAGGAAATGTCTTCCTCCGACTCATCTCTGTGCTAGCTTGGCTTGTGGACCGCAGAGCGAAAAGAAGCAGCGGCTGACATCATGTGTCTCGGAGGAGGGCACGTGCTTGTCCACGCTCTCCCGGATGGACAGTGGGGGCTGTGCAATGGGACCGAACATCGATGACTAATTGGGCATTCCAAATTCGGGAAATTGGCCATTCCAAATTGGGGAGAAAATGGAAAAATGACCAAAAAAAAAAAAAACTTCAAGCAAAACCTTCAGTGAATAAACCAGCAAAGTCATCTCACAAGCCTGGAAGCCTAAAGCTCCCTACTTCACAGATCTGTGGCATTTCTTTCTTTTTTGCACAATTAGTTCTGGTGCTGTTATTCAAGTGAAAAAAACGCCACTTTAACAAGGGCCGCTCTGCCCATCTGTCACAGGAGAGAAACATGGCGGCTCCTCTGACCTGATGTTGCTCTTGAGCCTCTTGTTGCAGCTGAGGCAGCGGAACTGCACGGGTTCATGCTGCCCGCCGTCCCAGGGGTTCAGTCCACCCGTGCCCTTGTCCTGCCCGTAGTAGAAGTCGTCCACCAGCATGATGAGCTTGCCGTGGGTGTCCCCTTCACTGCTAGAGGCGCCCCCTGCTGGCTGGGAGGGTGACGGCAACGGGGACGGTGGCATGGCCACTGGCACCACCGGCGGTTTGTTTGTGTTCATTACCAGTTTGGGGGTGATCTGATTAGGGGCCGCCATCTTGGGGATAACCATTTTGGGGGTCGACATCTTGGGGGCAGACATTTTAGGGGTGGCGGGTGAGGGGGTGGCGGGAGAGGGGTTGGTCGGGCCGGGGCGCGTGTTGGCGGTACTGGTCGTGTCCATGGCTTGCAGGCCCTGTGCCAGCTCTGGAGAGCATAACTGGGGAATAAAAACCATCGTTATAATCACCTGTTCTGGGACGAAAGCATCTGCACCACCACATCCACATTCACATTAATCTTTTGGTTGTTCTGCATTTACACCTGTCCTGTATCGCACGAATTCATTTTAACGCAGGGCTGTGTTCTTCCTTGCTGACTTCACACATATCCCTCCGTGCATCACAGGTCTTATGTGTTCGCTAACTGAAATAATCACAGCCAGATTTGGAGGAAGACCCTGGCCACCGGAAACATTCATTTTTATCTTCTCCTTCTTTATGTTTCTCTTTCTTTTCCCTTCCTCTCTTGCTCGAGTCAACTGCTCATCAATTCCTTCATCAGCTGGAAGATTCTGATGCTGACACAGCAAATACCCCTGCAAATATCGCCCTTCAGCTGGCACACTATGTGGACAACTGTGCAACTTTTCCAAAGGTGCCCACTGGCCAGTATACATCTGCAGGCCGCACTGGGCTGGATTACACTGGCACATGGACATGTTTATCAGAGAGAAGCTCAACAGCACACTTACACACATGTGCCCCCGGAGAGATTTCACCACTCTGAACTGGGCACCGCAACGAGGGCACATCTTGTTGCCCGGTCGGGGACCCACTGCAAAACAGAAGAGCATGCTGGGATACAACCACCCCCACTGCATATGGTACGGTAAAATAAGTCTGTTGCTTATTAACTGCCAAGCAGAACATCCCATATGAAAACCCACCAAAAGACTGTGAATGATATGAGTCTAACGATGTGACTCGGTGGTTCATCTAGTACATCTACTTGCTGCACTCCAGTTCAGCTGTCAGTTTAAACATAAATACAGTTTAAAACTGCTTCTGTGCTGATAATATACTAAACCTCACAACCACTAGCTCAGCATCTGCCATCTATCATCTGGGAATAGCCATGAATCTGGGAATAGACAATACCATGCAGGGAGAGGAAGCTATGCAAGCAACAGCCTTAGATCTCATGTTAGGTTCTTTCCTGCTTTTCTTCAATTACAGTTGGCTTATGTAAGTCCTGTGGGACCTCTGACTTGGGGGTGTGACTGGTCTGTTTAACTTCATTCTTTTCCTTCAGGTCCATTTCAGAATACTAAGAAACTCCTTCCCAGAAAAAAACAGTGCAAAAGAGCGTCATGTCAAGTGCAAGTTATAAGTATGTCACATTATAACTCAAAGGTGCACGGCCAATAATTTTTCAGTGTACAGTTTTAGCGACCCTTAAATCAGATCAAAGTGTAAACTGCACTCATGAAAGATTAGGATGTCAATCTGGGGTCACTGCTGTCAACCTTTATCCAAAAACAAAGCATTACTCAGTTCCGTCAATTTCCAAAACCAAAATTTAAACCAACCTTTGATGAGGGATGAGGAGGGCACAGACAGGCCATTGGTGGGGGCTGTGTTGTTCCCTTTGACGGCCTCCACTGTCTTGGGCTGTGCACTGATGATGGAGCTGACTGCGTTCATGGCCTTCACCAGCCGCTGCACCTCTGACTTGGAGGTTTGCTTGTCTGCCACACAGGAAGGGCGGGTTAGTGCAGGCAAGACACATCCATAGCCAACCACCCTTGGCCTGCCCCTCCCTCTTAAGCAATGCCCATAACAACTGCACTGTGGTGTAGTGGTAAGAAGCAGGGCTCGTAACCAAAAGGGTTGTCTGATTCCCTGCTGGGGAACTGCTGTTGTACCCTTGGGCAAGGTCTTCGACCCACAATTGCATCAGTAAAGATCCAGCTGTATAAATGGACAACCTATGTAAGTTGCTCTGGATAAGAGCATCTGCTAAATATAATGTAACAACTGGTACATTTGGTGGAATGGGAAAAATGACACTACGCACTTTGACCCATGAGGAAGAAAAAAGCCGGACTTGAGACTTTAAACAGACTTTGCAGACAAACCGTCGCCCATCTACAGGCTCAGGAACAGCATCTCACCCTTGTTGCACCTTACCGATATTTGCCTGCGTGGTGGAGGAGGTGGGGGCGCCAGCAGGGGTCACAGTGGCGGGGGTCTTCACGCCCAGCTGGATGGCGAGGGGGGCGAGGCCCTGGATGGCGAGGGAGGCTGGTGTTGCCGTGGTAGCGGCCTGCCCCGCTGGCTGCTGGGACACAACCTGGTGGACCCCCACCGTCGGCTTGAAGAACTGGGGACCCGCGGCTGCAACAGGTGTGTGGGGGAAGGGGATATGCACAAGACCAGTTTAGTTTTGATTCCTTTTGTTCATCATGCACCCTCACACTGAGCACCATCTCACTCAACACCCACATCCTGGACAGGGAGTGTGCAAGTGTGCAGCCATCTACAATAATCTTTCCCAAAATCAACAGATATTGGCAGAGCCTGACCTTCACTGAGTGTGGTGTACTTGTTTGGACAGAGAGCTTCTGAGTGAGGTGTCATGCATGCACACTTACCCCTTATAAGTATTCATGTGTTAATTGTCAGCTTGAAGTGAGATTTACATGAGACCAAAGCAACAGGCCTGCTTACTCATTTCTGGTACAACCTGAATGGAAACTCAACCTCAGAATCGGTCACCTCTAGTCTAACATGGGAGTCACACAGCTGCCCTAATTAACCACCTTGTGTGGTCAGACACAGCAAAAAGTGCTGTTGCGTGGGAGGTGCACTCACTTCAAACACTGGTGCTGCAAATACAGAATCATGTAAGAATGTTAAATATCTTAACACTAATTTTTAGGGACATTAAAACAGAATAAGTAATTGTTAATTAAACAATAATAAGATAATTGTTTCTATTTTAGTATGGTTTTTCCGCTTGAGTGCCTTTTTTACTGTACCAAACTGTGTGCTCTATCTGTTAGTGTAGCTCCTGTTGCATGCATTTAATACATCACATTAGCCCTGTGAATTGCTCAGGACCAGAGCATTTGCCATATAAAATAATAATAATACATGCCAGGGTTCAATACTGTCTGGAGATACTGGGAAGCCTTCAGGCTCCTTCAGACTGACAGAAATGGAACAAGAAAGAAATGGGTGGTGGGTCAGCAAGTTACCGGGCAACAGGGTGATGGGCTGGCTGTTCAGCAGGAACCCCACAGGATTGACAGTGTTCTGTCCAGCTACCGCATTCTGGACCTGGAAGCCCTGTAGGGATGTAGGGGGACACACCCATGAGTGACCATGTGACCCTGCCGAACTTTTACCCTGCCACACACACATGCAGCCATGCCAGTCAGCAAACCTCTGCCCGAGTCCCCAGTCCAAGATGGCGGCCACACACTCAGCTAATCAGTTCGGACCACAAGATCCTAAATGTCCTATCTGCATTAGACTTTTCCTACAGCTGGTACACTGAGAGACTGTTTGTTCAATACCATCCCTGGCTTCACACTGTGAAAAGGACAGGACTTTGCCTCCATTGTGGACTGGGCTTGGGCTACAGTCACCGAGAGTCACGGGGTCAGGGTTAGTGTGAGAATAAACTCTGAGGCTCTGAGGAGAGGCGGCTGTGATGTCATTCCACTTCCTGTGAAGAGTACAGTATCAGGGTCCCGTCACCACGACAACTTCGAAGCACACCTACCATGCCGTGCGCATCTGAGGATCGGGGTGCTAGGAGTCTCTGATCAGGGCGGGCATCCTGGGAAGGAATAATCAGCCACATCAAACAGAAAAAAAGCGGGGGAGCACAATGCACAAGGTAAAGCAGCTGGCCTGATGCTATCTGACCGGCTGAAGCTGTGATTGCCCACTGTGCGCTTCCTTTATGACATCACCTGAAACCACAAAGCAGGAAGTGGTTCACCACCAGCGGCCAGAAACTGCAAAAGGCCTGGTAAACAAAGCAGGGGAGCTACAGTCCTGAATCTCTGGAGGAGTCTCGGTCAGGTGCGTCAGCCGCTGAGTGACACAGGGCACACTGGTCAGGGCCTGCTCACACGGCATGCTAACATGCTGCGATACCCACACCCTCAGCTCCAAACAAGGAATGCGGAGATGTGAAAGGAGGAGTAAAAAAAAACAGCCATTATCTCAGGGGCGTACCTGGGTGGTGATGAAGATGGGCTGGCTGGCGGCGTTGCCGGGCGACACGTTGGACGCCACAGACACAGGCTGCAGCACCTGGGGCATGGCCACGGAGCCCAGCGGCCCCGCGGCCGGGGCCAGGATCAGCTGCTGGCCCGGGGCAAGCTGGGGTACACCCGCGGCCACGAGGGGGGGCACACTGAGCGGGGCGGCGGGGGGCACCAGGGGGGCAGAGAGCAGAGCTGAGCCAGATGCTGTTAACAATGAAGGAGCAAAAATAAGAGCAGACCTGTGTATCACTGACAGCACAGAGGGTCAGCATTCTCTACTTCCATGTTAAATCACTGAAGGGGCACTGCAAGTATTCTCTCAGTCAAAGCTCCCACACTTAAATGATATCAGTAAAAATCTATCCATATAGCCAGCATAATAACATTAAGCTTTCTAAACCTTGCTGATCGAGGCCTATAATAATGGCTGTGCATACACATAAATATTGCATATACTGTATAAAGCCTCTTCTCTCGTGTGCACTGTTTCAGTGAGGGAGAGACCGTCAACTAACTTCAGCTTCCACGTTGTATCATGCACATGGGTGATGTGCAGCAGCCAGTTTTGACTGAAATGTACACATCAACTGAAGTTTACCTGGCCTGATTGAGACAGCCAGACTGGAAACTAGGCCAGACCCCCTGCGCGTCTCCATTATGGGCCATAGCATGTCTAATGACCAGTGAGCTAAGACCTGGATTAAACTTCTCACCAAAATTATGAGCCTGACGCATCAGCCAAGCAAATGATTAGTATGATGCAACAATGCTGTGAAACGACACTCACGCACGGGATTGGTCAGCATCGTGACCAGGGCCTGCCTGCCATCTCTGGAGGGGCTGGAGCCGGAGACCAGCACAGCTGAGGAAACAGGAACGTTCAGTGCCACTGCAGGCCCAGCAGGTGGCGCTGCAGACAGGGGGGAGGATCCAGCAGCCACCGCAGAGGAGGAGGAGACTGGAAACATGGCGGAAAACCAGGTATGAGCAACAGAGAGACACAGGTATGCAGTACCAGTGATAAGGTGAACGCACAGACTGTGCCAGCTAGCAGGTTTAAAGTGACCCGGACCGACACTTACCTGGGTTGTCTTTCCGCTCCTCGACGGTGATCTCTTCATCCTGCACGATGTCGTCCACCTTCTGCCAGGGCTCCAACTCCTCCTCCTCGCACTCCATGATAAGCTCCGCGTCAGACATGCTGCCAACGGCAAGAAGCAAACCACAAACATCCAGAAATAACCAACCGAAGAGGACCCAGTCAAAAGACATCTCCACTTATTTCACACATGCAAGCAGGAGAGGGAAGGCAGGAACCCAAAGTCAGCGAGGTGGACTATCAGTAAATGCAAATGAGAAATGACAGTCACAATTGCTTACGATGTATGCAATGTTTTGCCACACAATTTGTCATCCACAGGGTATTAGAAAGCTGAAGGCAGGAGAGAAAAGTATCCACCTTTTATCTTTCACTTGCACTTAGTTTGTGAATATCATTTTCTAGCTTTAGAATATTGTCTATTGCTGGACCTCTGACCCAACAGGCATAGGTTCAATACCCAGTTTGGGCACTTCCACTGTAGACTTTAAAAAGGTCCATAACCTGAACTAATTCAGTGAACACTGGGCTAAACAAATGGATAATATGTAAACATTACTGCTAAACACGTAACTAATGGAATCTTGTAAGTTGTAATAATTTCATAACTATGATCACACCACTGCAAAGAAACTTTCACAGGAATGAGGCAACTTGGGAGGTCACGTCATCTCTCTGAAGTATAAACCCATCTGTTGGTCAAACTGCCTGAAACACATGCTTCTGCTTCATCACACACAGAAATATACTCCACTTCTGAACGCACTGGCCTTAAAACTAGTGAGTGAGTGAGTGACATGCCAAAGGAAAAAAAAAAGATCAAGAAAGTACCCACGCAAGCAACCGACTTGTACATAAATGTGGAATCAAGATGCTTTACAGAGCTATATCAACAATTAGGGTCTACAAGCACCCCAAACCATATACTGACCAGCACTCTACAAAAAATAACCTGCCCCGAAATTCCCGTTACAGTGTGTTCTCATGTTCATCCCTCTGTGACACTGCCACCTTGCCAGTAACTGCTTTGATTACCGATAAAGGCTTTGATGTGAGACATGGAAAAATGTAAATCAGCTGTTCAAAAACTGGACATGTCTCCTCAGAAATTTGACCCTTTAGTAATGCAGTTTTAAAAATACCTGTTGAGGAACTGTGGATTCCCAAAGGACAGATGCATGGAAAGGAAAGTATTTTCCATGTAGTTACAAACACCTGTCACTAGTGGGACTTCATTACAGTATATTAACTGAAATATTCTGAAGATACCTAATGCTTTTTTTGGTGTCCATTCATAATTTACTAAATGAAAACTGCTCCCGGAGACACTTTGTGTTTGTTCAGAGTAGAGCCGTTTTTGTTTAACCCGTAATAAAGCGTGAAGGTTGTGACCATTTGAATGTCAACATGCCCTTATGATCCAAAGAAAACATTTCACCAGCATGGTGGGATAAATGGTCTGTATTCTGTAGTCAATATCGCTCCGCTGCAAGTGACCTGGAGTAACCGCAAAACCAAAAGATTTTATGCAGTGGTAAGCAAGGTAATCGGACGATATCGTATGCGTTTTACTCGTGCATCTGCTTTAAATAACGGACATCTGTTCTTTGCTTTGCCTGTCACCAAAGACGTTTGATTTGATAAACGCTCCTACAATCAACATTCTTCACTAAGTTGTAACCGCGATCATGCATCTGTGGTCGAGGTGACCAACGAACTCTCATCTTTAGGAATGTTCATGGCGACGCAAGAGCGCCTCACAGCAGTTGTTGTGAGGACAACTTTTTGGGCAAACCGCGAGACACTGACTATATAAGTACGTGGATGCGAAAAAATTCTGGTTTGCTAACGCGAATACGAGTTTATATAGATGACCATTTACAACTCAGTATTCTCTAACGTGTACTTCGATTGCTACACTGCGATGTTTGCTGACAACTGTGCATGCACCTCAAAACAACGCGCACACAACGCTTCCTGAAATACGTTGAAGCGCTCGGCATCCTGCAGCAACGGAGTGCCTCATTGCAATGCGACGTCTGCGATACATTTTACATGAGCTGTGCAACCGCCGCTCACATACGCCACCCCAACGCAACCCATGAAACATTCAAACACGAGACTCACCTTATTGTTTTACTTTTGCAAACTTATTAGTCACCGTATTTACATATAATTAAAAGAAAAACATCGAGATCATTCGCGGGCTGAACTACCAACCGATAACAAATAACTCAGACGAGGGGCTGTCGTTTTTGCTTCGCTCTTGCTCGCACTGGTGGAAGCAAATGCCTACGCCATTTCCGTTTATTGAAAAGGACATTCTGATTGGAAGGGATCGTTGTGAAGGGGCGGAGCAATTAATGACATCATAAAAAGATGCCGGGAGTAATATTACTGAAAGGTTCTTTGTCGATAACGTTCACATAATAACGTAAACAATAAACAACACATTTTTAATAAGCATCATTTACCCATTACAGTCTAATTTATGTAAAACAATCACTGTACAAACTCCTCTCAGATGGAGTTGGCCTGTTTCCATTTCACTCAATGATGGTGACCTGCCATTTTGTTTTTTCTTTTGTGTGAACAATTTGTGTAAGTACCCTGGAAAATAAAGTAAGCACTGACTTAAACAAAATAATGATATAAATCTCTGTTTCAATGATGTGCCTTAATTCTGTGCATTTACCCTTTGTTATGTATTTTTTGAAGACGCAAGGGCATGTCTCCATTTTGAGGCAAATATGGTTATCCTACGCAAAGCAGAGTCTTCCAAATATTAATCATATTTTTCCTATTAATTTATTGAGGTTTGAAAGATAATTCAAATTTCAAAGTCACAGATAAGCTATTTCAATCAACGTTTGTGCTTTAACATGACTTCACTCTCTTCATTCACCCTACTGTGATATCACATGGGGAAACCGTCTCCGCCACGGTTAGTCAGTTGGGGCTGCTATCGTTTGTAGGGTTGCATTGTTCGGCTCGCTGGCCCGCTTCCGCAACATCTCCTGTCTCACGAAGGTCAACGACAGCACCATCCTGGGTGCCTCCGGCGACTACGCAGACTACCAGTACCTCAAACAGATCATCGAGCAGCTGGCTTTCATGAGGTTTTGTCAAGTCACGTTTAACTTCAAGGAAATTTACTTCCAAATCACTCTGATGCTTAGCCATCATGCTGTGGGCATGTATATGAGGGTTAGATTATTTGTTAATAATCAAATTATTACATACTGTGCCTATGCAGACACCATTATCCAGAGCTATTTAGCCTATATGCCATCCATTTGTAGAGCAGGATATTTACAGATGCAGTTTGGTTTGACTACCTCGCTCAATGGAATGACAGTGTTGCCCTCACCTGGGCATCTAACTGACAGCCAGCGCATAACACATTTTGCTGTTTACCACTCCTGCGGATGATGATCACAGTTTTTGTTCCTTGCTCTGTGGCCAGGATTGACGAGGAGCTGCTGGGAGATGGGCACAGCTACAGCCCCAAGGCCATGCACTCCTGGCTCACCAGGGTGATGTACAACAGGCGAAGCAAGATGAACCCCCTGTGGAACACTGTCGTCATCGGCGGCTACTACAACGGCAAGAAGTGAGAGCGGCTCACAGCTTAGTGATGATCCGTAGCGGTTTCACTTTTGTTACATTGCATTATTTTCATTTAGCAGACGCTCTTATCCAGAGCAACTGACATAGGTTACAATGTTATCCATTTATGCAGCTGGATATATGCTGAGGCGATTGTGGGTTAAATACCTTGCCCAAGGGTACAACAGCAATGTCTCAGTGGGGAATCGAACCAGCAACCACCCAGTTACAAGCCCTGCTTTTTGCTTCTAAGCCACACTTGTTGGGGAGCTAAATCTTTTCCACCACACTGTAGAGTTCATATTTCCTCAAAATAACACCTATGAAATGTAGCTAAAGTAAAATGTGTTGTTTGTTAAAAAGGAGGAAGTCAGTCTGCTTGTTTTTTTTTCTTTCCTCAGTTTCCTGGGATACGTGGACAAGCTGGGCGTGGCTTATGAGGCTCCTACTGTGGCCACAGGGTTTGGTGCCTACCTGGCACAGCTGAGGGGGGCTGAGTGATCTCTGAATTTTACTTCAAAATGCAAGGATTTCAGTAATTATCAAAGGCAAAGCTATTGCTGTATTTTAATAAATACTGGTTTGTGATGTAATCATCAGTGTTCTCATACTTCAAACCAAAACATTTTCAACCTTCCTGTGAGTGAAAAACTGTGCTCTTAATCAAGTTATAAGGTTTTTTTATTATTTCATTGTCTACTGCATTCATTCACATTCCCTTTTAACATTCAGAAGGTTCAACAGTAGTTTTTCTGAAAGCATGTGCATGAGTCCACAGACATTGGTGAATGGATTGCTTATTACATACTGCGGGGTTGAAGTGAATTGGTTCCAGTGAATGTGTTCAAATTTGGGAACAGGGTGGTACAGTAGTACCTCTGTCTGGTAGGATCTGCTGTACACCCTCCACCTTATGGAGGGCGTGCAGCAAGATACTTGGCTAGGATAAGATACTTAATTATGTTGCTGCAGAAATATGTCCAATATGTAAAAGTTGCTTCCTCTTGCGCATTATCACAAAATACACCTTGTGTGTACAGATATACTTCAGCATATAGGATAGCATATAGCTGTTTAACACAGAAATCCACTCCAGACTAGTAGCACTAAACACACATCATTTGGCACTGCTGCCACTGTGGTTGCAGATGACCAGTTTCTCAGTACCTGATTGGTCTTGGTGTGAGGGTTCGGATGGGTGTGTAATGATGCTCTTGTGCCCCTGTGAGTGTGCCCACAGACATTTTGTACATCGAGCTTGTGTTCAGCTCCTTGTGCCTCCTGCTGTCTGTCCCGTTGCTGAAGCAATGTGTTTTCAGATTGGCTTGATATTAGCATTCTTGAAGGGTTATGGTCTGATGTAACAGACAGCCTGTGTCATTTTTTTAATTGGTGCCTACATGCAGTCTGGAAAATGTAAGATGTAAGAATTGGTTTTAGGAGCTATAATATACAAGGGTAGTCTATGAGCAACTTTGAATTTAGCTCGTTATTCCTTTCATAGCCCCGCTAAAATTAATTTGTCATACATATTCAGTTACAGGTATCCTATCAGTATATTTATTGTATTTCCCAAACAAATGTCAGAACATGGATTTTAGAGGTCTTGGCTGCAGTGCAAAGTGTGATTGATTCAAGAGCTGAAAATGTGTTTCTGAAGAAGTGCTGAACTGGGATAAGATCAGAGAAAGTTTAGTTATGAAGATTTTATCGGGTTGAAAGGCACCTATAAAATTTTCCAGGCCATGTATCTCTCCAAAAGAAACATCCATAGGTTTTATAGCAAAGCAGACAAGAAAGTACAGGGGGGTGGAAGGAATGTAGTAGCTGAATATCTTGTTACATAGAATATCTAGTAATGTTTTTTTTTCATTTTAGCCCCTGATGAGAGAGGTGGTGGAGAACAAGGTGGAGATCAGCAAGGAGGAGGCGCGGGAGCTGGTGGAGCGTTGCCTCAAAGTGCTGTACGACCGTGATGCCCGCTCCTACAACCGGGTGAGTTCAGCCAATCAGTCACCCTCTCCTTTCAATGTGAATTTTCATTGGTGGAAGCAGTAAGGCTCAATCTCAATGAACTGGCAGGTTCTCTCATGACCTTTCCATACATTCCATCCATTCCCTTCCATCCATTTTGCAACCATGCAATCACTTTCAGCCCTTCGCTTAACCTTAAGCAGCAATTTACCGACGGCCAGGTTTGCAGTTACTGTAAAATGATTTAATATAGTGCTTGTGCTCTTTAAATTTGTTTTGAATGATGATACAAATATCAGAGGCCACTGGTTTTGTTTGCTACATTTATTATAAAAAAACTCCACTGATCAGGACAGTAACAGCTTCAAAAGTGTTATGCAAAATAAACACAAAATCTCCATTCAAAAACAAATCCATGCAGAGTACAGTAGTATTTTTGTACAGAATCAATCCATACACTAGCCCCGAACATTCAAACGCTAAAAGAAAACACTGGACTGTCCCAGCAGCTACCCTCATTTTGCCACTGAGCAAAAAAAAAAACCTGTAGTGTGAGGCTGCAGAGCTCAGAAGTTTGCAAGAACATTGTGTAGTGGAAGAAAACCAGGACAGAGTCCTGCTGACGGGGGAAGACTGGACTATGACATTTCCTCAACAAAGCGATAGACTATCCTTGTTCAGACAAGCTTTCCCTTGATTTCTGCGAGGTGGCCATGTCTGCTTCTGGGTCCTCGGTTTCTGCGTTAGGGATCTCCACGTTGTTGTTTTTCTTGAACACCTGCCGCAGCACCTGGGGGTTTGAGGAAAGGGACACCGAACGAGGCGACGTGGCCACGCTCTCCGCCGACGTGTCGAGGAGGTTCTCCTTGTCCGCGACTTCCTGTTTCCCATCATCCTCCTCCATGGTCTTCACCCCTGCCTCCCACCTCAGTTTTGCGGGGCTCACTGACTTAGTCCCCATCAGGACCTCCCTGAGTGAACGCACCAGCTCCTTCTGGGTTCCTGCGGAGCCATGACGTGCTCCAGCTCGGGGGCATAGCTCTGGGCTAACACCGGCGCAGGGAGGGGCAGGATCTGGATGGTGACGGGAGGATAGTTCAGGACGGGCATCACCGTTTTTGGAGCCTTCTGGGCCTTCGCTTCTGAGTAGCTGTGGCTGCCGTTGTTCACCAGGCCTCGTTTTGGGGCGTGGCTGCAGGAGAAGGAAGGAAAGTAAAAAATAAAACAAGTATTAACTAAATGTCGTGGTTTTCAGCTCAAATAATAAAAACGGTTATGCTGGTGTACTGTATGAAGGGATAAGAATAGTTCACATAAACCTAATCTATGAATGACAGGTAAGTTTGCTTAATGGTTTCTCTATCAGGGCATCAGACATATTCAGAGTTGCTTCATCATTTACTTTGTCATTAGTGACTCAGTCATGTAACTGGAGTGTTGCAGCACATAATCTTCTATGGTTCAGTAATTCAGAGCTACATTTTCTGTAGTTAAAATTTCTACTTCCACTCAGGGCTGTTGTGGTTTGTTGAAGAAGATTAAAGTACCTCTGAGATTTCTGTACCAGTCCTGTGGCTGGAGGACCTGTAAGAAAAACAGATCCAGATGGAACATCATCAACACTCTATCCAGTCAGGACACAGCATTTCATCTCCGGCCTTCCAGAACTTTTCCCTATTCGGTTTGCATTTTGCACAGAGTCAGTCTTTTCCCATCAACAGGCTACAACATCAAAACAACACAATGCAAACAAAATCTCAAACCCACGCTGATTACAATTAGTTAATGGTGAGAATGATAATAATGATACTAAGCTAAATTGAAAAACAACACTCGTCATAAATCTGATGTAATTCTACGGTGTATAATATGATATCTGCTCACAACAGCCCTCACAGGCCACAGAACATTTGAGCAGAAATCAGTCCATTGTCTCCCTTCATCTCTGTGATGCATTCAATGTTGAATAATATTCAGGCTCCAGGTACTGTTTTGATGTTGATGACCTACAGTAGTGGGAGGGCACCTTAGGGAGATCCTGTAGAAAACTCCTCATGAACTCATGAGCCTCACCTCTCTGCCATAATGCTGCATTCTTCTGTGTTTTGCCTGTGTCTTGCACCCACTTGAGGGCAGACCATTCTCCTATTCCAAGTGTTGCCAAAAACAAACTCCTGCACACCCTCCTTCTCTGCCCATCAACTTTTAAAAAGAAAGCAAGAGTAGATGACCTTCTTGAATTTTCAGACCCCCTTCTCCTCTGTACTGGGGTGACATCTACCAAACCACGCACATACATTCTTTTCTGTTCCCAGTTCATGTTCTCCCAAAAGCATTTAAAAATCTTCTCCCTGTCTGCCTCTTCAATTTTACTGCAGTACTTGGAGGACCTCACACATGCAGCTGACTGGCATCTCGGTCCCATCACCCGGGGCTCCTTGGCAACCTCTTCTTTCTTGCGCCTCCCAATGTAGGGCTGTCCCATCATTCTTCTCCTTTTCTGCACACACTTCTTCCAGTTACTTTCATTCTTGCGCTTTCTTTCTCCAATTGTGTCATCCTCAGCCCCATCATGGGAATCTTAAAAAATACAACAACAAAAAAACATTAGTGTGTGTGTCTATAACTGGCCCTAGCTTGTTTGCATTACATTTACAATTATTCATTTAGCAGACGCTTTTATCCAAAGCGACGTACAAAAGTGCATATAGTGGGCAAACAACAGGTACAAGGGCAAGATGTGTACAGGTCATACAATGCATAGTGCTGAAGCTGAGCACAAGGTCAGTGTAGCGAGACAGAACTAATCTGATCAAAGGTTACGTATATCAAATACAGTCACTGGGACAATAAAGTGCTGCTATACTACCTAGGCAAAAAGTACCACAAATACAACGTAAGAGATAGTGCTACAAGTACGAGCCAAGAATCTTAGATTTACAAGGTCAAATGGCAAGCGTGTCAGTCCAGGTAGAGTCTGAAGAGGTGTGTCTTTAGCCCACGTCTGAAAGGTTGAAGTGAAGGAGCTGTTCTCAGGGGGGTGGGGAGTGCATTCCATCACTGGGGGACGATGATGGAAAAGTGACGTTGAGAGGATCGTGGGCCTTTCATTCTGTTGGTGGGAGGAGCAAGGCGTCCGGATGTAGCAGAGTGAAGTTGTCGAGCAGGTGAGTAGGGTAGGATGAGGTCCTGGAGGTAGGTTGGGGCAGTCTTTTTTGCAGCAGAAAAGGTGAGGGTCAGGGTTTTGAAGCGGATCCTGGCTGTGACCGGGAGCAGTAAAGGGTGATGCGGGGGAACTTTGGGAGGTTGTAGGTCAGCCTAGCAGCTGCTTTTGGATGAGCTGCAGCAGCTGAATGGTGCAGGCTGGGAGGCCTGCACGGAGGGCGTCGCAATAGTCCAGGCGGGAGAGCACGGTGGCCTGGACAAGCAGCTGGGTGGAGTAGGTGATCAGAAAAGGGCGAATCCTCCTGATGTTGAAGAGGAGGAATCGACAGGAGCGTGTTGTCTGCGAGATGTTGTCGTTGAAGTCCAGCCTGTTGTCGAGGGTGACACCCAGGCTCTTCACAGATGTAGAGGAAGTTACTGTGGTGCCGTCAACAGTAAACAGTTTGCCTCCTCATACGACACATTGACCATTGCAAACATTTCCTCCAGGGACACAGACATTGCTACTGTAAAAAAACAAACAAAAAAACCCCCGTTCATATCAGCTTAGTTTGACTCAACAAGTTACAGTAGCATCATTATGGGGCAAGAAGTTGGTTATCTAGCTAACTAGATGACACTATCTGTACTATACGACACTGATATTACATTATGTTACATCTGCTGACGACAATTTTAAATAGCGACTGATCAAGTGAACAATAGGCTATAACATTAGTATGATCATTTCTTGTCATATAGCTTGCTATCTAGACTCCTCAGCAAGCTAGCTGCTATACTTCATTTATCATCGCCGTTTCAATGATGGACAGAGTTTTAACTGAGTTTTCTAGTAAGTATTACTTTCGATGAAGTAGGGATTGATCTAGTTAGTGAGAGAAAGGCTATGAATAATCATTTCTTGTCACATCGCTGGCTAGCTATGCTAGTTTCCTCAGCAAACAATTCCATCTATGATCATAATGCTAACATCAGAGCTAAATGTGATAAACAGGTACACACTGCAAGGTTTTCACTGAGTTTGCAACCTAGGGCTAATCTGAGAACATTTTATTGAGCTATTTACCTCAGACGCAGTCAGAAGAAATCGCCTCGTCACTGTTTACCTTCAGCTCTGCTGTGTGTGGCACTTCATTCAAGATGGAGGGAGGGTGGAGCTATGAGGTTTTGCTGACAGTTTGAGGATCCAATGGAGTTACAAGATTTAGTCACAAGTTCTTTTTAATACTTTTCATTGGTTGAATATTTGTAAAACCCACAGACAGATGTAAAGGGTGACCAATAGCATTGATTTATGAAAAAAAAAAAAAAGACGAAATATGGAGATACGAGGTTTTCACCCAACAGCGACGATATATGGCTGCACGCAGAGCATTTCATATAAGGGGGCCAAGAGCAGAGATTCCTGCCCTCCTTCTCCAGTTATACCAAATCCTTATCTCCCCAGTGACACCAATCCTACTACTGGCCATCCTGCAAGTGGTTGCCTACATTTCACTGTCTTGCCATCTAGTGGTCGGTATAAGCATTGCAGGAAGTCCCCTGGACATTTGAACTTAAATCCTTCCAGAAAGAAGCAGCAGCTGTGCTGTCAGGGTGGTGGGGGAGGAGATGAAGGGAAGCCCCCACCTTTTAGAGTACAGTGACTTGAAGAGTGGCTGGGGTTCTGGACCAGGTGCTTGGCCATCTGGTCCCCCATCTGGGTGGTGAAGCCGCAGGTCGTGCAGGTTAACTGGGACCATCTGAAAGGGAAAGATAAATCAGAAAAGGAAAGTGAATTAAATAGAAAAGGATACTGACAAATAAAGACAGGACACATGCAAGGAGTTAGAGAGACCACATTACCTTGGGCCTGCCTTGTACAAGGCCAGGTATTTGGTGCTGGTTTTTCGAGAGACATGATCGCTGCAATTTAAAGGAGACAAAAAACGTTAGCAGTTGGCACAAAACTGTATACTCATCAATAATGTAATGTGGGAAATATGAATAAGTCAAAGAGTAACTAAGTAAAATAAACCCCACAAACAGAAAGAGCTTGAAAGACACAAAACATTTTAAATGAAAATGAATGTGACGATGCAGAGAGAGGACCAGGGGTTGAAGTTTTTGAGATGGATGCTTAACACTGTTGTATTATGCATGCATCAGTAAGATTCCCTCTCACTATGGTTAGGCTCCTGGTGTCAAATGCTTAAATGCTATGTGAAACATGATCACAGTAAGCATTCAAGATGCTCTGAATTGTTTCAGTGACCACGGATTCTGCAAGCGACTCTCAGATGTTGCAAGAGCCACACGCAGAAATGGCACACCTCCCTACCTCAGCCAAAGTGAGCGGGTGAAGGGGAATATTTTTGCCAGTGTTTCGGAAGACACCCTGCCCGTGACTCGACTCACTTGATCATGTGGTTGGCGTAGGCCCGGGAGCAGCAGGTGCTGTAGTGACACAGCGAGCAGGTGACGTAGGTGGGGTAGTGGTTGGGGAAGTCCAGGATTTCACAGTTGCACTCCAGGCAGCTCTGTTTGCCCAGTGTCGGACTGGAGGAGAAAGGGTACGATGTGACAGTCAATCATGAAATGGCTTTTTTAATCAACATGCCTTATGTCATATCCCACAATGCCTCAGAACAATCCCACAATGCTTTGTACAAATCCCTCAGTGCTTCTTACAATTCCAGCAAAGCTCCCAACAACTTCAAGGTTTTTCCACTGACATGACAAGAGTTTGCCCCTTCAAGACTCCAAAACAACTGGTCTTAAATTAAGGCTGCCTGCAAAATCCTTCCATTTCTCTGACTATTTTCAATGATGTGCCTCAAAGTTTTATGTGTGCTACAAACGAGACACAATCTGACTGGTTGACTGCAGCTCAAAACTGGACATGGCATGTCTTACTGGTTGAAATTATGTTGGCTCTAACGGATGACTGCTGGTCCCTATAATTATGTGATGCTAGTTGTCATCATGTGTCATATGACATATGATTTAATTTTAGTACTGTGTTTCAGTTTGATGCTTCACAGACTTGCTTGCACTGAAGGCTGTACTGCTGTTGTACCAGGGCAATGCAAATAATGCTGATAACCTGAGTCTTCATATTAGTCATGCACATGCACACGTGCGCACACACACACACACACACACACACACACACACACACATATACACACGCGCACATACTGTTCCTCCTGGAACTTGGTCAGCAGGTCCTGCATGCTGCAGATGGGCTTCCTCTTGGCAGGGGGAAGCTTTTTGTCACCGCTGTGGTCAGAGGAGGGCGTGGCAGGGATTTCGCCCGTTTTGAGCAGGGGGTCGGCTTTAGCTGCCACCACCCCCGGGTGGTTGGTGTGGAGTATTCCCACAGGCTTATTCTGGACCTCGTACGCCCGGATGGTCACCTGCCGAAAGACACAGAGACCAACTTGATGCCAATGGGCAAAGAGGGACTACAGGTCTCTAATATGACCATAAAACACAACCAAACTGAGCAGCAGACTAAGATTGACAAACAAGGTAGTATGGACATCGCTACAGGATGTACATTTTGAGGTATTAAATTGCAAGCCAGCAAATTCTAAGATGACTCAAACTGAACAGTGATGTCACTTCATACAATGACAGACCAGGCTGTACCTGCATAGCAAACACACTCACAGTGGTAAAGGTGAGTCACACTCTCCCTAACTGTGAAGTACTCAGAGCCTCCTGAAAGGAATAAAGGGCACTACACAAAATATCGAAATGAATAAATGAATCTATTTGTTCATTTATTCATTCATTCTAGCTGTGAACCTTTGTTCTATGTTAGCTAGCCTGCTGCACCAGTCAGTAGCCGGCCAAAGCACACTTGTCTGGTCATAGGTCATAGGTCAGAGGTCACAGGTCAGAGGCATCACCGTGGTCCCAGGCTTCAGACCCTTCAGCTGCCGGGGCTTGCGGTGGGTCTTGTGATGATGGAGCTTGTGCTCGATCCTGTCCCTGGTGAAGAGGAACTGCAGCCGGCATTTGTCACAGCGGTACACAGACTTCTTCTGCAGGGGACAAAAGACAGATAGCATAAAGGCACAGGGCCAAGAGAAGTGTAGGTCTCAATCCTTAAACTGAAACAATAATTTTGATTCAGAGTGTATTACATTTACAGGAGTCAAATAAGACCTGGAGCCCATTTCCTCTATTCTGGCACTGAAAGGGCAGATAAAGCTAACACCATGTTCACAGAAACACGTCCCCAACTGATGACTCAAATGAAGCAGAAGGCGGGGCCTGTGCATCCCTGGATGATAACTCATGGACATTAGAGACAGGGGCGGGGCTTGACAGACATTAGAGGCTGACGAGGGGCGGGGCTTGACACAGTAGAGCCCGCTGAGGCTTACCTGGTGTCGCACGTAATGCTGCTGGTAGTTGCTGCTGGACCTGAAGACTTTGAGGCAGTAGGGGCACAGCAGGTTGGCGGTGTCTTTGTGCAAGGTGCGGAAGTGGTCAAACACGTCGGAGTAGAAGGAGGAGCGGAATTCGCACACCTTCAGTGGGGGGGGTAAAGAGTTGAATATGGACACTCGGTCACCCAAAATGACATTTCAATGGAATATGCTCATTTCTTAGTGTCTACAGACAGACATTCATACACACAGAAATATAGCCATTTCATTTCTAGCAGATTAACTGCAAGGTCTGATTTAAAGCAGTAGAAATTGGCAATAATATGGAACTTGCAATTGAATGAAAGAAGGCACATTTGGTTGGCCAAAATGTATCACATGGAAAGTTTTGGCCTATCAGCAGCGTGTGCAGTCTTCAAAGAGGAAGGAAAAAGGAAGCCAGCTCACACTAAGAGACAGGAGGTGGGGGTGGAGCAAGGCTTACCTGGCACTCACAGAGAGGGAGGAGGGGGACAAAATGAGACTTACCTGGCACGCATAGGGCATCTCGCCCGGTTTGTGGGTATTCTTCATGTGCTGGAGGAACGCGGGCTCGCTCTCGAACGCCCACTCGCAAATCTTACACTTGGCTGCCAAAAAAAAGAAAAGAGAATCAATCAACACAACCGATCCACCACACGATAACTGAATCTCGCTAGATATCAAAAATCTAACCCAACGTTGATGCATCTAATGTGACTGTTTTACATGTTAAATTCTTCAGTGCATCGAAGGGGCAATGTCAGTAGTATGTTCTCAACTAGTGTGCCATCTAACCCTGGAATAGCAGATGGATCTCCCAGTGTTCTCTGCTTGTGTGTGGGGTGCGGGCCGGTGTATTGTGGGTACTGTGGCGGCAGTGTAGCATGGTGGTAAGGAGCACAACTCGTAGCAGAAAAGTTGCCAATGCGATTCCCCGCTGGGGCACTGCTGGTGTACCCTTGGGCAAGGTACTTAACCTAGAACCACCTCAGTAATTATCCAGCTGTATAAATGGGTAATCTGAAAACTGTAACCTATGTAAGTCGCTGTGGATAAAAGCGCCTGCTAAATGTAGTAGTGTAACGTGACAGGTATGTAGGGAGGCGGGGCTACGCACTGATGGACTCGTATTGGCTGTGGACACTCTCCAGATGGCACTGCAGGCGGAAGGGGGTGGGGAACTGGCGGTAGCAGTGCTGGCAGGAGCTGTGGGCGTCCACCTCCCCGCTCTGCTGCTCCAGGTCCACGTGGTGCTTCATGTGGTTCATCAGCCTGTAGGGGGCGAGAGAGAGAGAGGGTCCCATTTCCATACTGCAATTTTTAACTGCCCATCAGTTGGTGTCTTTGAAACATGAAAAATTAAACAAGGGGAAAAATATCTATACGGTATGAAATAAATTACACCCAGCTCCGTACTACAGTGGACATGCATGGTAATTAATAACTCAAGACATGCACATCAGTCACCATAAGTGATGCAGATATCTGGTGACTACACCCACACAGTTCATACTATTGAACACCAAAAGTGGATGTCAGAATTTCGACTGGGCTCGCAAATGGTTAGGCCTCACAGGTCCTGGCAGAATCACGAACACCATACTCAACATCAACTGAGGTCAGTATATCAACAAGGAGTCTAAATTTCATTAAAAACTTCTACGCAAAACCTGCAATGAAAAACCCAGTCATATCACAAGCCTGGAACCTAAACCTTATTAACTTCATAAATCTAGCATTTCTTTGCACTACTTCCTTTGGTGTTGCTATTCAAGTGAAAAAAACGCCACTCTAACAGGGGCCGCTCTGCCCATCTGTCACAGGAGAGAAACATGGCGGCTCCTCTGACCTGATGTTGCTCTTGAGCTTCTTGTTGCAGCTGAGGCAGTGGAACTGCATGGGCTCCTGCTGCCCGCCGTCCCAGGGGTTCAGCCTGCCTGTGCCCTTGTCCTGCCCGTAGTAGAAGTCTTCCACCAGCATGACAAGCCTGCCGTGGGTGTCCCCTTCGCTGCTGGCGGCACAGGTTCTTTCCTGCTTTTCTTCAATTACAATTGAACACATTATATAAATTGCCTTACATAAGTCCTGTGGGACCTCTGACTTGGGGGTGTGATTGGTCTGTATAACTTCATTCTTTTCCTTCAGGTCCATTTCAGAATACTAAGAAACTCTTTCCCAGAAAAAAACAGTGCAAAAGAGCGTCATGTCAAGTGCAAGTTATAAGTATGTCACATTATAACTCAAAGCTGCGCAGCCAATAATTTTTCAGTGTACAGTTTTAGCGACCCTTAAATCAGATCAAAGTGTAAACTGCACTCATGAAAGATTAGGATGTCAATCTGGGGTCATTGTTATCAACCATTATCCAAAAACAAAGCATTACTCAGTTCTGTCGATTTTCAAAGTCAAAATTTACACCAACCTTTGATGAGGGATGAGGAGGGCACAGACAGGCCATTGGTGGGGGCCGTGTTGTTCCCCTTGACGGCCTCCACTGTCTTGGGCTGTGCACTGATGATGGAGCTGACTGCGTTCATGGCCTTCACCAGCCTCTGCACCTCTGGCTTGGAGGTTTGCTTGTCTGCCACACAGGAAGGGCGGGTTAGTGCAGGCAAGACACATCCATAGCCAACCACCCTTGGCCTGCCCCTCCCTCTTAAGCAATGCCCATAACAACTGCACTGTGGTGTAGTGGTAAGAAGCAGGGCTCGTAACCAAAAGGTTATTTGTTCAATTCCCTGCTGGAGCACTGCTGCTGTACCCTTGGGCAAGGTACTTAACCCACAATTGCCTCTGTAAAGATCCAGCTGTATAAATGCAAAACATGTCAACACTCTAAGTTGCTCCGGATAAAAAGTGTCTGCTACATGACAACAATGTAATATAATGGAACGGGAAAAACGACACCATGCACTTTGACCCATGAGGAAGAAAGAAGCCGGACTTGAGACTTTTAACAGACTTTGCAGACAAACTGTTGCCCATCTACAGGCTCAGAAACAGCATCTCACCCTTGTTGCACCTTACCGATATTTGCCTGCATGGTGGAGGGGGTGGGGGCGCCGGCAGGGGTCACAGTGGAGGGGGTCTTCACACCCAGCTGGATGGCGAGGGGGGCTGGTGTTGCTGTGGTAGCAGCCTGCCCCGCTGGCTGCTGGGGCAAAACCTGGTGGACCCCCACCGTCGGCTTGAAGAACTGGGGACCCGCGGCTGCAACAGGTGTGTGGGGGAAGGGGAAATGCACAAGACCAGTTTAGTTTTGATTCCTTTTGTTCATCATGCACCCTCACACTGAGCACCATCTCACTCAACACCCACATCCTGGACAGGGAGTGTGCAAGTGTGCAGCCATCTACAATAATCTTTCCCAAAATCAACAGATATTGGCAGAGCCTGACCTTCACTGAGTGTGGTGTACTTGTTTGGACAGAGAGCTTCTGAGTGAGGTGTCATGCATGCACACTTACCCCTTATCAGTATTCATGTGTTAATTGTCAGCTTTAAGTGAGATTTACATGAGACCAAAGCAACACTGTCTGGGTTAAATTTACGCATGACTAAAACAAAAGGCCCTGTACACATATGAATGTAACAGGTCTGTTTACTCATTTCTGGTACAACCTGAATGGAATCTCAGCCTGAGAATCGGTCACCTCCAGTCTAACATGGGAGTCACACAGCTGCCCTAATTAACCACCTTGTGTGGTCAGACACAGCAAAAAGTGCTGTTGCGTGGGAGGTGCACTCACTTCAAACACTGGTGCTGCTGTGGTTTTGCTTTGCAAATACAGAATCATGTAAGAATGTTAAATATCTTACCACTAATTGTTAGGAACATAAAAACAGAATAAAAAAAACTGTTTCTATTTTAGTATGGTTTTTCCGCTTGAGTGCCTTTTTTACTGTACCGAACTGTGTGCTCTATCTGTTAGTGTAGCTCCTGTTGCATGCATTTAATACATCACATTAGCCCTGTGAGTTGCTCTGGACCAGAGCATTTGCCATATAAAATAATAATAATACATGCCAGGGTTCAATACTGTCTGGAGATACTGGGAAGCCTTCAGGCTCCTTCAGACTGACAGAAATGGAACAAGAAAGAAATGGGTGGTGGGTCAGCAAGTTACCGGGCAACAGGGTGATGGGCTGGCTGTTCAGCAGGAACCCCACAGGATTGACAGTGTTCTGTCCAGCTACCGCATTCTGGACCTGGAAGCCCTGTAGGGATGTAGGGGGACACACCCATGAGTGACCATGTGACCCTGCCGAACTTTTACCCTGCCACACACACATGCAGCCATGCCAGTCAGCAAACCTCTGCCCAAGCCCCCAGTCCAAGATGGCGGCCACACACTCAGCTAATCAGTTCGGACCACAAGATCCTAAATGTCCTATCTGCATTAGACTTTTCCTACAGCTGGTACACTGAGAGACTGTTTGTTCAATACCATCCCTGGCTTCACACTGGGAAAAGGACAGGACTTTGCCTCCATTGTGGACTGGGCTTGGGCTACAGTCACCGAGAGTCACGGGGTCAGGGTTAGTGTGAGAATAAACTCTGAGGCTCTGAGGAGAGGCGGCTGTGATGTCATTCCACTTCCTGTGAAGAGTACAGTATCAGGGTCCCGTCACCACGACAACTTCGAAGTGCACCTACCATGCCGAGTGCATATGGGGAGGGGGGCGCTAGGAGTCTCTGATCAGGGCGGGCATCCTGGGAAGGAATAATCAGCCACATCAAACAGAAAAAAAGCGGGGGAGCACAATGCACAAGGTAAAGCAGCTGGCCTGATGCTATCTGACCGGCTGAAGCTGTGATTGCCCACTGTGCGCTTCCTTTATGACATCACCTGAAACCACAAAGCAGGAAGTGGTTCACCACCAGCGGCCAGAAACTGCAAAAGGCCTGGTAAACAAAGCAGGGGAGCTACAGTCCTGAATCTCTGGAGGAGTCTCGGTCAGGTGCGTCAGCCGCTGAGTGACACAGGGCACACTGGTCAGGGCCTGCTCACACGGCATGCTAACATGCTGCGATACCCACACCTCAGCTCCAAACAAGGAATGCAGAGATGTGAAAGGAGGAGTAAAAAAAACAGCCATTATCTCAGGGGCGTACCTGGGTGGTGATGAAGATGGGCTGGCCGGCAGCGTTGCCGGGTGACACGTTGGACGCCACAGACACGGGCTGCAGCACCTGGGGCATGGCCATGGAGCCCAGCGGCCCCGCGGCCGGGGCCAGGATCAGCTGCTGGCCCGGGGCAAGCTGGGGTACACCCGGGGGCACGAGGGGGGGCACACTGAGCAGGGCGGCGGGGGGCACCAGGGGGGCAGAGAGCAGAGCTGAGCCAGATGCTGTTAACAATGAAGGAGCAAAAATAAGAGCAGACCTGTGTATCACTGACAGCACAGTGGGTCAGCATTCTCTACTTCCATGTTAAATCACTGGAGGGGCACTGCAAGTATTCTCTTAGTCAAAACTCCCACACTAAAGTGAAATCACTAAAAATCTGTATAGTCAGCATAACAACATGTCAGCTTTCTAAACCACCCTCATCAAGGCCTACAATGATAATGATTTACATTTGCTGTCTACAGCCTCTTCTCTCTTTTTTTCCAGAACCTCAAAGAACTGATACAGTGAGAGAGAGGCGGGCGGCTTACTTCAACCTCCACCAATTAGGAGCGCCTACATGGGTGATGTGCAGCAGCCAGTTTTGAACCAGAACACACACATCATCCTAGGTTTACCTGGCCTGACTGAGAAAGCCAGACCCCCAGGATTTTTCCATTAAGGGTCATGTCATGTCTGAAAAACCAATGAGTTAGGATGTGGGTTTAACAGCTACCCCAAAAGATGAGCCTGACGCATCAGCCAAGCAAATGATTAGTATGGTGCAACAATGCTGTGAAACGACACTCACGCACGGGATTGGTCAGCATCGTGACCAGGGCCTGCCTGCCATCTCTGGAGGGGGTGGAGCCGGAGACCAGCACAGCTGAGGAAACAGGAATGTTCAGTGCCACTGCGGGCCCAGCAGGTGGCGCTGCAGACAGGGGGGAGGATCCAGCAGCCACCAGAGAGGAGGAGGAGACTGGAAACATGGCGGAAAACCAGGTATGAGCAACAGAGAGACACAGGTAGGCAGCACCAGTGGTAAGGTGAACGCACAGACTGTGCCAGCTAGCAGGTTTAAAGTGACCCGGACCGACACTTACCTGGGTTGTCTTTCCACTCCTCGACGGTGATCTCTTCATCTTGCACGTCGTCGTCCACCTTCTGCCAGGGCTCCAACTCCTCCTCCTCGCACTCCATGAAAAGCTCCGTGTCGGACATGCTGCCGACGGCAAGAAGCAAACCACAAACATCCAGAAATAAACAAATGAAGAGAAACCAGTCAAAATCCACCTCCACTTATTTCACACATGCAAGCAGGAGAGGGAAGGCAGGAACCCAAAGTCAGCGAGGTGGACTATCAGTAAATGCAAATGAGAAATGACAGTCACAACTGCTTACAATGTTATTTCAAATATTTTAAACTGACCTAATACTTTTTTGGTGTCCATTCATAGTTTACCAAATGAAAACTGCTCCCGGAGACACTTTGTGTTTGTTCAGAGTAGAGGTGTATTTGATTAACCCGTAATAAAGCGTGAAAGTTGTGACCATTTGAATATCAACATGCCCTTATGATCCAAGTGAATACTTCACCCGCATGGGCGGATAAATGGTCTGTAATCTGTAGTCAATATTGTTCCGCGGCAAGTGACGTGGTGTAACCGCAAAACCAAAACGTTTTATACAACAAGGACAACTTTTTGGGCAAACCGCGAAAGACATAGGCTATATAAGTACGACACGAATACGAGTTCATATCAATGACCATTTACAACTCCATTGCAATGTTTGCTGACAACTGTGCATGCAACTCACGCACCCGACCTAACACGCACACAACGCTTCCTGAAACACGTTGAAGCGCTCGGCGTCCTGCAGCAACGGAGTGCCTCATTGCAATGCGACGTCTGCGATACATTTTACATGAGCTGTGCAACCGCCGCTCACATACGCCACCCCAACGCAACCCATGAAACATTCAAACACGAGACTCACCTTATTGTTTTACTTTTGCAAACTTATTAGTCACCGTATTTACATATAATTAAAAGAAAAACATCGAGATCATTCGCGGGCTGAACTACCAACCGATAACAAATAACTCAGACGAGGGGCTGTCGTTTTTACTGCGCTCTTGCTCTCACTGGTGGAAGCAAATGCCTACGCCATTTCCGTTTTTTGAAAAGGACATTCTGATTGGAAGGGATCGTTGTGAAGGGGCGGAGCAATTAATGACATCATAAAAAGATGCTGGGCGTAATTTCACTGAAAGGTTCTTTAATAACGTTCACATAATAACGTAAACAATAAACAACACTTTATTTTTAATATTTTTATAAGCATCAGGGTTTTTTTTTACCCATTACAGTCTATGTAAAACAATCACTGTACAAACTCCTCTCAGATGAAGCTGGCCTGTTTCCATTTCACTCAATGATGGCGACCTGCCATTTTGTTTTTTCTTTTGTGTGAAAAATGTGTGTAAGTACCCTGGAAAATAAAGTAAGCACTGACTTGAACAAAATAAGTCATATTAATCTGTTTCACTGATGTGCTTTAATTCTGTGCATTTACCATTTGTTATGTATTTTTTGAAGATACAAGGGTACGTCTCCATTTTGAGCCAAACACGATTACCCTACACAAAGCAGAATATTCCAAATGTTAATCATATTTTCCCTATTAATTAGTTGATGTTTGATAAATCAAATTTCACAGAGTCACAGATAAGCTATTTCAATAAATGTTTGTGCATTAACATGACGTCACTCTCTTCATTCACCCTACTGTGATATCTACAGTTGCCTTGGTTAAGGATTACATCATCAAAATCACTTTTGGTTTTCAATAAGACGAACATACTTTTCAGCCTGGTATTCATAATACAGTATTATTGCTTTTCCAAAAGCCAATATTTTAATCAGTCTTCTTAATATTACATTAGCTAACATTTTGATATTGGTTTGTAATGTAAGCACCGATTGTAAAATTCTGGACTGATACCGGTACCGATGTTTAAAATAACAATTTGGCCGATAACCAATGCCAACACCGATGTTTTTTTCTGTGTGTTATTTATTCCCCCCTTCTGTACCAGGGAAACAAAGAAATCTTCATTGTAAGAAAAATAACTGACACTACAGACTACCTAGCTAGCTAACTATAATGTTAATATAGTAGCTAGCTAGGTAACAGTACTGAAGTTGTCCGAACAGATTGCTTGCAGTGTCTGTGGTAAAATTAACTATTTGGTCAGAAGGTTGCTTTTATTGTAGCTAGCTAGCTATGTGTTTGTTTGCAAGGCGATGTTTATAGTTGTCAGCGGAATGTGATAGTAGCTAGCTAGTTACGTTTATCATTTGTTTGTATTGATTAGATTTGTCTTTGTAAGGCGGTAGGCCTGTTTGTACTTTTGTACCTCACGGTTAGCATACCGCAGCCAATTGTGGTGATGTACAGATGTCGGCATCTGTGGCATTTTGACGTTTGCCCGCACAGCTCCTTAAAGACAAAAACAAAATAATGACTCAATCATGTTTTGTCAGTTAACCCCGCAACCCCGCTTAGGGGTTTCTAAACGCTATTTTAACAGTGAAGGCAGATCAAGCTATCCGCCGTTAACCCTAAAGCAGGCACAGTGTACAAAAAAGTACAATAGCATTACAATAGTATTTTAAAGTTCGTCTGGTCTAAAATAAATCATTACAACTTTCCCCCACACCCGGTCTCTTTTTGTCCAGCGCTGCAATATACTGGCTATTGCACCGGTGGTTAATGTGTGTGTGTGTGTGTGTGTGTGTTTAACTGCGGTTGCTCTTTCTTTACTGGTTACCTAGCTAGGTATGTTTACTGTGTGAGGTTTCTGTACTGTTTCCTGTTGCTTTTATGTTAAAATGATGTATAAATGTGCCCGTCTTTCACTCGCACTACTGTGGGAGGCTACCTTAAGGTAACGGCGAGTGAGAAGTGTGGCTACTGTTGATGTCTGGATTGAGTCAGTCATGGGTGGTAACAAAAATCGAAATTAAAGTTATATCATCCGTTTGTATGAAATAAAAACGTAGCCTTAGCTAACCAAGCAGTGTGGGATTAGCTAAAAGAGCTAAATACGTAGCTACCTATGCTAGCTAATTTACCTCAGAACCAGGTAACGTTATGTAAATCCATCTCACTAAAATTGGCTAAAACTACCAACATACAACAACAAATAAATATATAAATACCATATATCAAAGTACCCATTCAAATTCAAACTGTACATAATTAGACATGATACGTTAATTTCTTTTACGAAATATTAGACAATTGTGTAGCCTACTTAACCAGATGCGACTTTACTTCTCTCCTCAGAGTGAGACTGAGAGACTGTCTCGCACACTTTCAGCTGAACTTCAAAAATGTCCTCGCGATCGTCCCGAGCCAACGTTGGCCAGTTAGGAACATTAATTAATCAATTGCGAAAATGCCATGGTTGGGTAAAAGTCACAATGCCAACGGAGTGCCAACGTTGGTTCATGACGGTTATGCGATGGTTGGGGTAGAGTGGTAGTCCAACGTTGTGCCAATGTTGGCTCATGATGATTAGCCTACGTGACCGTTGGGCTAAAGTGGCATCCCAACAGTGTGCCAGCGTTGGCAGCAGACGGTGACTGTCGCCAACCATAATGACCATGAGCCAACGTTGGCCCAACCACGGCAAGTTTACTGGGACCTGTTGGATCTTCTCCGAATCTGCAGCTGGGTAGGTTACTGTTGTCCGAGTCAGACCGCAAATTACCAACTCAACATTTAGCCAGCGCAAAATTGATGCGACACAACAGATAAACATCGACCACTGCCATCGGTGAATGTCATCTTATTTGCCCATAGGCCGATGGCAGTCAAGAAGGCGAATAACGGCCGATACCGATTTATGGCCAATAAATCGGTGCATCCATAAAATTACGATTACCATATGATTGCCAGTACAAAATACTTCTTGTATTTTGAGCCATTTAGATGTGATTAATTCATGAAATTCACAAAATAGCTCAAATGAGTCCGACTTTGGAACTGCTTCAGAAAATTACATTTTGGTTTTTCAAAAACATGTTTTCAAATATTTCAACATTTTTTCAAACATAGCAAAACGAACACAATTCAGAATTCTATTAGATTTATTGAATTTATACATCTAGGCCTACAAGACATATTTTGCCGTCTTATTGTAGCGCTGGCCAGTTCAGAGTATATTCTCGGCAACGGAAGGAAATAAGGTAGACTAATGTCTTCTCTGAGCCCTGATGGTCGTCTGAAGAAAATGTAGCAATGCACAATTTCACCCAAGACAGTAAGATCACAGGGGATGAAATATGTTAACATAGACATAAAACTATTTTTTACCTAGAACTGAACAGACAACATTCTGGGACTAAAAAACTAACGTAGGTTAGCCTGCTCTGCCGGGCTTTTGCCATCTAGTGGTAAAACAACGCTTTTTTATTCACATGGGAAACCGTCTCCGTCACGGTTAGCCACTCAGTTGGGGCCGCTATCGTTTGTAGGGTCGCATTCCATTATGCGCTGAAAGTCTAGCCTCAATTAGTGAGCAAGCATTTAAAAACAGTTCTGTGCCAATGTCATTGTATTTGTCTTTATACTACTACATACTGTATATAATAATATATACAATAAACATAATAAATAAAAAAAATACCATTATTAGTATTTATTAACTAGCTTGTCCATTTATCATTGATCTAGGGACCCTTATCATTCCGATTTCAGACCATTTGGAGATACGGGAGCAGGACACCCAGGGGTAGGCAAGCGCACAGCGACGAATTTTTATTTTTATTTGTGTATCTCATGAAGACTTGAAAACTGTCATGCCCTCATTATTTCTCGTGCTAGGCTACAGGATTTAACATTATGAACGCGTGCCAGAACTTTATTCCTCGAAAAACCAGGTTTAACAATCAAGAAACAATCGCTCCGCACATTGCCCCCTGAGATCGAGGGAAGGAGCTCGCCGCCTTGATTTTAATCTGATTTAATCTTTTTAAATTCCTGAAACCTACTATTCATAGCCGCGTACTCCTGCGACCGTAGGACTGGCACTGAACGACAACTTCGCACCACTAAAGGAGGAGAAGGAGGTCAAAAAAAGAGAGGGACCTGTTATTCGGATGGTCTTGCGTCGCGTCCCCAACAGCTGGTGAGATGTGGGACGTACCCCAGTCCGGCAAACTCGCCAAATACGGCGCTGTCACCACAGTCACTGCCATCGGTAAGTCAATCTATTTGCACTGTACCCCTAGGGCATTCGGCCGTCATGCTTTTTAATGTGGATCAATTAATTACAGCCACATGCGTAAACATAGATTATGGCCAATCTCATCTGAATGTAATGCGAACAAGCGCCTGCTCTGAACATGCATTTTAAAATAACGATGTAGGCCTAAGTGAACAGAATACTCCAGAGCATGTTAATCGAGTCGGTCTTCACAAGAATGCGGACAGACACGCTCGTCTCGATTTTATTTCATGCTGCTATTTTGTTCACTTTCATTTGTTACAGAAGGCCCACCTCATGTTCGACCTTCCGAAAGACAGTGATGTCTTACTACTAGAAAATGAAGGCAATCAGTCCTAACTTTCTGTATAGATTCCTTTTGTCCAGGTAAACAAGGTGGCAGGTGGGGCGTTGTTTGCTGAGTGGGGCTTTATGGACATAATGAAGTGTATCTGAATACAGACCATATTGTGGTTTGCCGTTAAATTGGCAAAGTAGTTATTGTTGGGTCCCAATGGACTATCTATGATTCGTCTTGAGAGTTGCTCTAACCATTTTTATAGTGCGTACAATTAATTAATAACCGTGATTGATTAGCTCTTTTTGTAATTAATATACGCGGTTTATGTTTACTTTCAACTTTAAGTCTTAAACTAAAGTTAATTAATGAAATTATTCATACACAAAAAAGAGGAAATACAACTTCAAGGGGCATTCCACAGACTCTGCTTAGTTCAAATCCAGGACTAATCACCAAATTTGCACAATATGCTTAGCTCGCGCTAATCAGGGCTAAATTGAGAAAATGCCCAATGTGTGACTACTGGCTGTTTTATTTTCACAAATCCAACGTTTCTATCACTGTTACACCAGTTTGTTAGCATAGTGCACTAGGATGAGGTTGTCCAGAGTGGTGCAAAGTTAATCAGACAGTGTGTGTGAAGCATGTGCAGTGGTTCCTCCTTCCTCTGCTTGCAGTCCTGACCAGCCTGAAAAACAGGATACTGATGTTGAGCGGTTCCGTTGCATGCCCCGAGGGCTGGAGTGCTCAGGACGCTTTGGGCAGGAAGGGGCTGGCGGGGAGGAAAACAAAAAGAAACTAATCTCAACTCGACATGGTGTTGACAACCCCGTGGTGTTTGTCTGGCAAGGAATTATGGGGATTTGTTGACCACTGTGACTGATCTGCCCGTGACACCCAGCGAGCAAATCCCTCCCAGAGGCAGGCTGCCAGCATGTGTTATTTGTGCCTATAGCTCCCGCAGAAGCAGTTGTTAGTTCTGTAAGTAGTCCCGGTTCTGCTCCACCTGACACAGGCCTGGTTCTGCTCCGGAAGTGGATCGCGGGCGGGGTTTGCCGCAGCCAAGCCCACCTGAACGGCAAGACGGTTCTGATCACCGGCTCCAACACCGGCATCGGCAAGGAGACGGCCCGAGATATGGCTTTCCGAGGTACCGCCCCCCCCACCCCCATCCCATCCAATCCCCACACCCCCTCCTGCTCTTGCTCCTCCCACACATACTTACACAGCACTCTCAACATGGGGCAGTGTGTCACACAAGGTCACAGGAAACCTTCCCAACCTAAAGTATGTGAACCAGCCATGGTCGGGTATACTCTACAGTATACTCTACTGTACTCTATACTCTACAATATTAAGTATGGTCTACAATATTCTACAGTAGGCCTGGCGCTATGGGGGTGCTTAGGGGTGCACTGCACCCCCTGACGGACCTCAGTGCACCCGCAGTTTTCTCCTTATATCCCAATGTCTGCATAGTATTTATGACTTTATGTCCCCCCCCGTGGAATGCAATCGCACCCCTCTGTATTTTCTCCTGGCGCCTGACCTGCTCTACAGTATACTAGGAGTGTTATAGTGGGGGCTGTTTTGGAAGCGGGGGTCCCTCTTTGCCGAACTGGGGTGTGTCTTTCAGGGGCGAGGGTGGTGATGGCGTGCCGGGACATGAAGCGGGCGGAGAAGGCGGCGGAGGAGATCCGCCACTCGACGGGGAACGAGAACGTGGTGGTGCAGGAGCTGGACCTGGCGTCGCTGCAGTCCGTGCGGCAGTTCGTCTGGGACTTCGTCGCCAGCGAGGACCGCCTGGACATACTCATCAACAACGCCGGTGAGACCCTGGGGAGAGCAAGAAAACGACATCACGTTCAACACTGTCAGGAGAGTTAGGCTACATGAGCCTCGGAATGGATGGAACTGTCATTGGTCTACCATTACATTATTGTCATTCAGTAGACTCTATCCAGAGCAAATTACGTACAGTAGGTTACAATTTTATCCATTTACACAGCTGGAAATTTACTGAGATAGTTGTCGTTTAAGTACGTTTCCCAGGGGTACAACAGCGGCACCCTAGTGGGGAATCGAACAGGCAACCTTTATGTTACAAGCCCTGCTCCTCACCACTAAACCACACTGCTGTCCCTACCAGTGTGAACCAGCCATTTTGATTTGATATGGAGAGATAGCAATAAGGTTCAATAAGGGTTCTCACTCTACAATAAGGGATCTGTGCAATTTTTTTCTGGCAGAATGTAGATATCTCTGTGTGTTTTTACTTGTGTTCTACCTCTTTTTTACTTTTTATACAGCCTTACTTTTTAGATTATTTTTATAGTTTATTTATAAGCTCTTTTTTTATTGATCCTTTGCACTGTTGAGGATTGCACTCAAATTTCGTTGTAAATGTTACAATGACAATAAAGAATTATTCTATTCTATTCTATAGGCAGCAATGTGGTGTACAGGTAAGGAGCAGGGCTTGTAACTGAAAGGTCCCTGGTTGGATTCCCCACTGGGGCACCGCTGCTGTACTCTTGGGCAAGGTATTTAATCTACCATTGCCTCAGTAAAGATCCAGCTGTATAAATGGGTAACATGTAAAATGTATCCTATGTAAGTCGCTCTGGATGAGAGCATCTGCTCAATGACAATAATGTAATTTGACATGGAGAGAACAAAGCCTTCTGACTGGTTAATATGAGTCAGTGATGAACAGCACGTGGTTGCTCCAGTCATTATGTAAGTTCATCCATGCTCTGGATGTCAGCCCTCTGAAGTGAACGGCTGTGTCTGACTGTCTCACACAGGAGTGATGATGTGTCCCCAAGGGCTCACAGCAGACGGCTTCGAGACTCAAATAGGTGTCAACCACCTGGGCCATTTCCTGCTGACCAATCTGCTCCTGGAGAAGCTAAAGAGCTCTGCCCCTAGCAGGGTTGTCAATGTGTCCAGCGTAGTCCACAAAGGCGGTATGACCTGCCCACCTCAAAAACGCCCATTCAATCACCATTAACCCAGAGTTGAACTAGAGTAGCAGTGGGTAGGGTGTATATTCCTGCTACCCTTGACAGTTAGTTTAGCAGCTGTTAGTCTTTCTTATCCTGAAGGCCTCCATTTCACTTAATCCAAATTAGTTCATAAGTCAGTCATCCTGTCTGTGGTCAGACATTCACATTTACATTAAATCACATGGCAAATCCCCTTATCCAGACTCATTTTCAAACCAAGGGTACAAAATTGCATCTCGTTATGTAAACGACAGTAAAAAATGATAAACTATACCTGAGCATGTGTCAATCCATCGCACAGAGCTGAAATAACTACAACTGTTATGAATACAGAGCTAGCATACATTTCCAGAACAAATGAAAAATACTCTACAGTAATGCACATGAAAAGGAAAGATTTAAATTAAGATAAAGAGAACCAAAATGTTGTCTGAAGTGTTGGGTCCTCAGGCATATAGACAGACAGTCCATGGAATCACATGGAAGGGTGAGTACATAACTGCTCCACAGACTGCTAGTGCATGTAAAGACTACCTGTATGGCATCTGAATCTCCTGTAATAGATATTCTGCATGCTGATCCTGCAGTTACTTACCCCATTATGTCTCAGAAGCTATCAGTGTGAACATACCCCTGTGATTTGTTGATTCCTTCATGCAGGAAAAATCCACTTTGACGATCTTTTCTTCGAAAAGACACCGTACAACTCGCTGGTCAGCTACAGACAGAGCAAGCTGGCCAATGTTCTCTTCTCGAGAGAGCTGGCGCGCAGGATGAAAGGTCAGGACCCCTTGGTTTTCGATATTGACTGTTCCAGTAAGACAGTCCTGCATGTGACCAACTAATCAACCAATCAGTTAAGTCTTATTTAGTTGATTGCATTTGATTATAGAATTGTGACATCACTCTTTACAACATACAGTACAGAAGAAGCTATAATATTTCTTAAAATATTAAAAGTTGAATTCATAATGCAGCAACTATTCTTGAAGGTTTGCCCTGAGCAGCTGGTGTCATCTAATATGGAATATAGACTCCATCTGGAGGAACTTACTCAGTTTGTGTAGAACTCAGCATGAAAATCTTACAAAAAGGAAGTCATAGAAAAAAGTATTTTTAATGGTTTTAGTTGCATCCAGCGTAAGAGCACAGCAAAGCAAACTGTCTGAAATGGACTAACTGCAGTTAGATGGGAATCTCACACGCCTCCTGTTAAAGGAATAGAGGCTTGGGTGGCAGGTGGCTCCCCAAGTCAGGGAAATTTACTCTCTCCTTCCTCCGCAGGGACGGGGGTCACGTCCTACGCCCTGCACCCCGGGGTGATCCGGACCGAGCTGGGCCGTCACGTGGAAGCTTGGAGCCCCCTGGTGCTGAAGATGGTTCTGACCGCCCCCTCCGTACTCCTCATGAAGACCCCCTGGCAGGGGGCCCAGACCTCCATCTACTGTGCCGTGGCGGAGGGGCTGGAGGACAAATCCGGCTGCTACTTCAGGTGTCATTACATTACATTACATTACATTACGTTACATTACATTCATCTAGCAAATGCTATTATCCAGAGTGACTTCCAGCACAAAAGAACAGAAGTGTATCCATCAAAGCTGAATGAGCAACAATGTCAGACCAGGCTATCAACACTCCCAGACCAGTGGGTGTGAGCATAACACTCTTCAAGCCCTACCACAAGTTAACCTGTGCAACCTGACTAGACAAGGGAAGCCAAGCATACTACCATATGTTTTCAAATGCTATTTTTTATCATATTTTCAAGTTTGTGTCCATAGCAGCATAGCATAATCGGCTCAGTTTGTTCCTCCTCTCACCGCTCTACAGTGCCCTCTAGTGAACCATGGAGTGCCTATGACACGCTCACTTATCAAGTGGGAGATGTGCCCATCCTTATTTCAGCAGTCACTCTTCTGTAGTGGACTCTTGGACTTGTAGTGAAAGTAGTTGGTTAATAGCAACTGTATAAGAGCTTTGCTGCTGTTGCATCTGAGCGCTCCTTGCAAGCACAGAGGGCAGTGAGATGTGCTTGATTCATAATTGACACCAGGGTGAACAGGGGGCGGAAGATGATAAACCTAAATGAAACCACTGACGACATTTTGTGTAAGAGTAGCTCTGACAGGCGTGTGGTGTGTGACGTGCTCCCTCTCTCTGCCTGTGGCTCAGCGACTGTGCGGAGAAGGAGCCAGCCCCGGAGGGGAAGGATGATCTGGCGGCCTTGAGACTGTGGGAAGTGAGCGCCCAGCTGGTGGGGTACAAGGAGCAGAACTGACTGCCCTCCCCTGCCCAACACCCCTCCTCAAAGTCAGACAGCCTCCACGCCTGCAGGGGGCACTTGTCAGCTCCTCAGTGTATCCAGATCCTCATATTCACCACTCACCATCGGTTCCTTCTCACAGAATATTGTTGGAATGGAAGTCATTTTACAATATGAAATACTTTGTACACACAAAATATGTTTCAATTAACTGGGTAAAGGATTCATCGACACCCTTATATGTATTTTTTCAGTTTGATTGACACCCTAGCCCAGAGGATTCTGGGATAGCGTTTATACATAGCAACGCATCCTTTTCAATTAATCTTGGATTGAAGGCTGAAAGTCTCATTTGCTTTTCATCTGTGAATCAACATGTCTTCTGTTCTAAACAATCATTTGCATGTGCACTTTTATTATGTAATTGTGATATATATTTGCTGCTGGCAAAATAAAACAAAAATAAGAAGGCAGCCTCAAACACTTTCCAGATGCAAGTGTAACAAAACAAGGAGAAGGTCAAGGGTCAGTCAATGCAGTCTTAAATTGTCTTTCCAAAGAAAATATTTCATGTAGGTGATTACAATTTCCTTAACACATACTTTACATCTTCTTGGCTTTATATTAATGTTTTATATTTGTATATATATGTTACTATCGTACAAATGTATATGCCTGTTCCCTGATGTGTGTTCTCGGATGGGTTTTTTTGATACTGGGGTTTTGATCATTTATTTCTCCCTCTTACCTATAGACACACACTTTTAATCTATTGTAGATCACCCTCATTTACTTTAGTAGAAGAAATAAGAGAGGAAATAAAAACTACAAACTAAAAAGGACTTGTGTCTTTCTTGTTATATTAGTAATTGTGCCTTAAAGCAGTTAACTCACAAATATCTTCAGTTTACATCCACGGATGGAAGATGTATGATGAATGATGAGTATATTGATTATTTTCATATCTATAGAATGCAGATTTTTGAATTATACTTACTTTGCCAGAGCTGATATCATTTTTGTTTATATAAACAGAATAATTTTTGTGTGAAGAATTCTTAACACACACTCAGCAAAGGCATCGACCAGTTACTTCCAGTTTTCAAAATGCTCAGTTATTAAATATTTATCTTGTTTGCATCCATTATCAACATTGGTGTTCAACCAAATTCAGTTTATTACTGATGGGCAGATGCAAGAAGCACAGTTAAGACCTGAATTATGTGGTTTCAACATTGCTACTGCATCCTTGTAGCAATTAGGCTAACTGTACCTTGATTAGACCGTCTGGTGTGCAAATAACTGATTATAAGAGCAAGGGGGTATCGCTCTCTGCTGAAGTATACAAAACCATAAGCAGCATTACATATCAAACAATAATATGCCAACTGGTTTACACAACAGTCAACATACGCCATCTAGCGGAAGCAATGGAGTTGTACATCGTCTCGGTGAAGTGCATCATGGGATACATCTCCTTCCGGAAGTTGATCTGAGGGCAGCAGGGGATGTGGTAGCTTGCGGCTGAGTCGTATGCTGTTTGACAACAATGCGAAATTGACGCATTGTCATTGAAATAAACACCCGGATCCTTCGACAACCGCAAAGTCTTTAAACCTCAATCTGCTGGAATTACAGTTGGATATCTCAGCTGAGAACAGAAAGACCAGCGGTGTCAAAAATGAATGTCACTCTTGCAGTCAAGCAGTATGTTTCCAAAATGATTGAAAACAGCGGGCCGGGCATGAAGGTCCTTCTCATGGATAAAGAGACGGTGGGTAACCTCTCGTACATGGTCAACGCTGGACCAAAATTCAGTTGCTAGATTGGTAGCTACGACTGTGTGCACGGAAATTGTGTTCCCGGTCCGGCTCTAATTTCACTGCACCAAGAACACGATCAGGTCCGCAGACTAGCAAGATATCGATGTTTTATTTCTGCCTAGCGAGAATAACTAGTTTGAAGATATGTGTCTTTAAAACTCGCGAGTCTGACACAGTACCATATCATTAATAAGACATACGATCATTTAATGGCAAGGAAGCTGTAATGGTTTGATAACTGTGAAGTCTTTATTCTGCTTCAAAGACCGGCAGAAGTATAGTATGTTGACGATATTCTGATATGCTAGACAATGGCTACCCAGCGAATGCAACTCTGCATTGTGTGGTTTTGGACATAATCTTTGAGAGACCGCTGTACGAAAGCCGACTCAGACAGAAAAAGAGGTGTCACGGATGTTGGGTGGTCTGTAGTTCAGTTAGATTCTGGTCTCAAGCACTGATCCGGGATCAGGATCCGCCCACAACTACTGAGTCAACTGATTCTGGACCGGTGCTGACAGAGTTTTGTCATCACCCTGCTTTGCGGCTGTTAAAGGTGCCGATTTTTTGAAACTGCAGTTGTAACTGAACTGTTCGCTGTCCATCTCTCAGACCAGCATCGTGAGCGTGGTGTACACCCAGTCAGAGATCCTTCAGAAGGAAGTCTACCTGTTCGAGCGAATCGACTCTCAGAACAGAGAGACCATGAAGCACCTGAAGGCCATCTGTTTCCTTCGCCCGACCAAGGTACTCAATGACATTTTCAATGTTTACTGTTGTTCATCTAGCCTTAGCTTATAACTTTTTTGATACACTTACGTTGTATTGTGTTGGAAGTCGCTCTAGATAAGAGTGTATGCTAAATGCATGTAATGGAATGTAATGTAACTGTATACATTGGCTGTGTATGTCGCTCTGTGTAAGCGTGTCTGCTGAAAGAGTAAGTATCAGTTTAATAAATACATTGCACTCCAAGGTGCAGAAGATTTCTTGTGCTTGAAACTGGTCTGTTTGTGGCCCTTTGACAGGAGAATGTGGAGAACTTGATACAGGAGCTCCGTCGGCCCAAGTACAGCGTCTACTTCATCTGTAAGCCTCGCACTGGGACTGCATGATCTATTCGCATCAGATCAGGGGACATCTAGGAACGTTATAACACTATAGACTTATTACTACAAGAATAATAAATGAATCATACATTATATATTAAATCATATATTATGTGATAAATAAATCATGTGATATCAAGTAATAATAACCACTACAAAGCACAATAGCTGTTCTGTAGAATAGGTGTTGATGCCCATTGTTTGAACCATACCCACAATGCTTTACAGATTTCAGCAACGTCATCAGCAAGAGTGAGGTGAAGGCCCTGGCGGAGGCAGATGAGCAGGAAGTGGTGGCGGAGGTTCAGGTGAGATTACCTGTTGGTCCTTGCTGAATGGATAATAGCAGTAATTATATATTGCATTTATATAGCACCTTTCATGGATCTCAGAGCACTTTACAGTGACTGCAACCAACACCAGTATGTAGCCCCAGTCTGGCTGATTTTCAGTGGCCATTTTATACCACAACCATGTTGCCTGAGGTGGAGATGGAGGGATTTATTTAGCCTAATATGTTGGGGTGAGACTGACAGATTGGGAATTTGGCTGAGGCAAGTTTAACGTCAGTTTAGCGTCTGATCCTAATGACAGCTGTAACGTGCTAGAGTGGTATGTGTGACTATGGAACAGGTGTTGTGTGAGGGGAGTAAGGAAGTATTTTTCATCACTATAGTTTTGTTCACCTGTCCCAAGTGCAGGCTCGGATCAGAGATTCTACTGCAGTATTCTGATAGTCAGATATTGTTGCCATGGTTCTTTCTGAAAGACAGTATTCAGTGTAAATACACTTATGTATGTGATTGTCGGTCATGTTAACCCCTTGTTTTCTGTATGATAACAGGAGTTCTATGGTGACTTCATCGCTGTGAACCCCCACCTGTTCTCGCTCAACCTCATGGGTGTGGCCAGGGTAAGGCATGTCACTGGGAGGTGGGAGGGGCTTATTTTTCTTTACAGAATGTTGTGTGTGTGTGTGCGTGCGCGTGTGTGTGTGTATGTATGTGTGTGCGTGCGTGTGTGTGTGTGCGTGCGTTTGTGTATCTGTGCGTGCGTGCGTGCGTGTGTGTGTGTGTGTGTGCGTGCGTGCGTGTGTGTGTCTCTGCTCTGCGTCTGACGGTGCTCCTCCTCTCAGGGCCGGAGCTGGGAGCCCACCCTGCTGGCCCGCAGCACCCAGGGCCTGACCTCGGTGCTGCTGGCCCTGAAGAAGTGCCCCATGATCCGCTACCAGCTGAGCTCCGACATGGCCAAGCGGCTGGCCGAGAGCGTCAAGGTGAGGCGTCTCCCCCTGGCCCCCCCGAACCCCCCCGGCCCCCTCACTGAGGGAGCCACGTCTGCCCCGTGAAGCACCAGCCCTGGGTGTGTCGTTTAGCCAACGTTTTGGGGTTTTGTGTTTTTTCTTTGAGTTTGCTTTTGAGTGACTTGCAAACAGGTCATGCTTTTAAAATTTGATTTCAGCCTTTTTGTATGATAGGATAATTTTGTCACATTTGCGGAGTGTAAACTGTGCTGATGTTGTTGCTCCTGTCCCCTCTTATCCCCCCAAAGCAAATCATTACTAAGGAGTATGAGCTGTTCGACTTCCGGAAGACCGAGGTGCCTCCGCTGCTGCTGATCCTGGACCGGAGCGACGACGCCATCACCCCGCTGCTCAACCAGGTCAGAACCGCGACCGTGACCGCGAACGCGACCGCGAACGCGCGGTGTGGCAGGGTACATACAGCAGGGCACTAGTACCTAACCCTAATCCTGGCAGCATAGTGGTAATGTGCAGGGCGCATAACCGATTCCCCAATGGGGCACTGCTGCTGTACTCTTAAATATGGTTGAGATGGATGAAAGATGAGGAAATCTCCATCAGAGCATTTGGTTTGTGCAGCCATATCAAAACAAGCCCGTTTGGACTTCAAGAGTGTATGACACATTCTCTGACTGATGTTCTCATAACTGCAGTTATATTGCACTCTAATGTGGAAATACATCTCTACTCAGAAACCATTTACTTTCTGAAAGGATATGTGGACTGAGGCAGAGGTTTTTAGTGGTGCCTTTTTTCCCCACCTCTTGTAACTCATTCATTGTATTTGCTGAGGCAGACAGGCAAAGATAAATGCTGACTTGGAGATGTTCCGTGATATGAGTGGTGATGTGCACTTATTGACCACTGGGTGGCAGTAGAGTTCAGCGATTCTGTACCGAATAGAACTGACTTATAGTGACCCCGTTTTCACTGACCTGCCTTAGCTGAGGGTCAGCTTTGCCTGAGGCAGTCTGGGGCTGTTTCTGCAGCTGACAGGAGGCCAGTCTCAGGTGTGCTTTTAGGCTGGCCCCATGCCCAGGTGAGACACGCGGGAGTAGGTGTGTTTACCTGTGCAAAGAACCAGAGTGAGGGTTTGTCTTTAACCAGACTTACTCCTGGATAGGCAGCATGGCCTTGACATTTACCATTTACCTCTCAGATCGGACTCTGGATCCATGTATAACCAGTGCATTTTGCCACAATCTTTCTAGTTAAGTCTGTTTAAAATAGAAGCAACACTTCAAGCGGTATGATTTTTCTGTCCGTTGTAAGCTATTGTGTAAATGCACAAATTTGGTGAGCGATATCACTTAATTTATTTCCAGTCAGATGTGCTACAGGCAGGTGTTGGTTTTTCTAGAGGAGTTCAGTTCTTAACACATTCCAGGATCAGACAGACTTGCAAAGTACCTGGCCATTTTGGCTCACATTAGAACGTAAGGCATATAATCAAGGTGAGTCAGTGGAAACCACACTATAGTTCTGTTGTGTTACACTGCAGTATTAGACTGCCTGCTACAAGCAACTGATCCAGGATCATCTTTCTGAACTCTTAGGCTAACTACAACCATCATTTGTAAGAAGCTGAAACTGATCTAAGGTCAGCACCCCAGACCCTTCCATCTGTGAGCTGAGAATCCTAGGGTTCATAATGTGTGTGGTATACAGGATCTTGACTTTTTAATTTGTCCTCTCTCTGCTGCCCCCTAGTGGACATATCAGGCCATGGTGCACGAGCTGCTCGGCCTGAACAACAACCGCATTGATCTCTCCCGAGTACCGGGCATCAGCAAGGACCTGCGGGAGGTGGTGCTGTCCGCTGAGAACGACGAGTTCTACGCCAATGTGAGTCCGACACCCACCATCCCCCTAACCTCCTCAGTATGTGGCAAATAGGACTGACACCCCCGAGTTAGTCTGAGGGGGGGAGTGGAACTCTCCCTTGCATTCAGTATAAGCTAAGACTAAGCTGTGCTGTAGTTGTAATATACTCACAGATAGCGTGGTGATTCAGAGCTGCAACCTGATCACCTGTATTGATAACAAAATATATTAGTATGCATTATTAAAAGTTTGAAAAGACGAAGGACTTTTAGATACATTTTGACCAGACCTAGCCATGACAATATTCATGAAAGAAAACACCTTATTGCTTTAATAAAAATCACATTTCACCTCTCTCACCTTACTCTGCTCAATCTCCCCCTCCCCCCACAGAACCTGTACCTGAATTTTGGTGAAATCGGCACCAACATCAAGAACCTGATGGAGGACTTTCAAAAGAAGAAGCCAAAGGGCCAGCAGAAACTGGAGTCCATCTCTGACATGAAGGTGAGGGGGCGTGGCCTTGTGGAGATATCCCAGCAGGCGCTGCTAATGATTGGCCGTGTGACCCACGTGTTGCTGCAGCACTCACCCCTCAAGCCACGCTGAACCAAATAATAATTTAGCTGCCATTTTCCACGATGTATGGGTACCCACACACATAAGCTGGGTTTATCGAATTTTTTGATCTGGGCCATTGAATTTGGAGGATGGATGGATGCAAAATGGACACCCCTGCCTCACCTCCGTCTTGCTCTCTATCTCCTGTTCTTTCTTGCTCTCTCCCTCCCTCTCTCTCTCTGTGCAGGCGTTTGTGGATAACTACCCCCAGTTTAAGAAGATGTCGGGCACGGTGTCGAAGCACGTGACGGTGGTTGGGGAGCTGTCCCGGCTCGTGAGCGAGAGGCAGCTGATGGAGGTGTCGGAGGTGGAGCAGGAGCTCGCCTGTCAGAACGACCACTCCAACGCCCACCAGGTCAGAACCCAGGGGGGGCCAGAGCAAGGGGCGGGGCCAGGGTGGGCTTGGGGTCAGAATGGGGGCGGAGTCATTGCATGTCAGAGGGGAAGGTCAGAATGGGGGTGGAGCCAGATTGGAGGTGAGGCTAGAGTGTGGGGGAGTGTCAGGGGTGGGGTCAGAGTGGGTGGGGTTACGGGGCGTTTGCACATCTTTTGACTCATGAGTTTTTTATTAGTTTTCCTTTCTGTTTTGACTTGATTGACCAACCAGCAGCTCCGGCTTATAGAGCGCGCTGTTACTAAGGGTGTTGCTAAGGAGGCACTTGGCAGGGTTACCGTCATGAGTTCTAAATTTAATCTCCATCTCTGTGCACAGCATAGTAATTAATCGAGCAGCACACCTCATCGCTACTCTCCTGTAGTGAGAGTGTTTGACCCCCCCTGTCTGTCTGCCCGTTTGGTGACAGGTGCTAAAGTAGGTACTTAATTAAGCCAAATAAACTCCTTCCCTGGTCCCGGGTCCTCTGAATCTGACTGACACGCCTGAGTGACTGTATGAGGGGTGAGGACTGAAAGCGTTTTAGAGAAGGCAGGGGCGTGAGGGCCGAGACGGAGCTCGCTGCCGTTTCGGAGTGCAGCGGGTGGGATCTCAGACTCTGTGACTAACAGCAGAGCAGGAGTTGCTGACGCACGGAGCTGGCCGGCGAGGGGACGGGTGGGCGTGAGGCTGTCCGTCATCCAGCCCCCATTCAGCCCCCCCCCGGACCCCCCACAGAGTCTCCCTGCCCCTCTGTCTCACGCAGGGAGAGTGAGTGAGGCCTGATGCAGACCTGGGGGATTGTGTGTGTGTGTGTATGTAAGAGAGCTTTCTGAATGATGTGCTTCTCTTCTCGGTATTTTTCCTCTTTCCTCCTTGGTATCTTTATTCTCTTCCTCTTCTCACCTTCCATCTGGTTGTTTCCCCCCTCACTTTTCTCTTTTCTCCCTCACTCCCTTTCTCCCTCACGTTCCTCCTTTCTGTCCTCCTCTCTCCCTCGCTTCACCTTGCTCTTCTCTCTCCCCTCACCTTTTTCCACTCTCACCTCTTTTCCCCTTTCTCTGGTCTCCCTCTCCTCTGTCCTGTCCTTCATCATACCATGTGTGCATTCTCACCTCTCCTTCATGGCCTCTGTCTCTCCACCCCTTCTCTGTCTCTGTCCCCGCCCCCTCTCATGCTGTCTCCGCCCCCGCAGAACGTGCGGAGGCTGCTGCAGAACCCCAAGGTGAGCGAGCTGGACGCGGTGCGCCTGGTGATGCTCTACGCCCTGCGCTACGAGAAGCACAGCAGCAACAACCTGCCTGGCCTCATGGAGGACCTCAGCAGGAAGGGCGTGTCCGAGAGACACCGCCGGGTGAGGGGCGTGGCCGTGTCCAGACCAATCAGAGGCGGGGAGATGTCCTAGAGCCGACTGTGGTATTGCTAAGAGCTGGCTCGCGCAGACAGACAGATAAAGAGGAGCTTTGAGCGTCTCAGTTGTACAACCACCAAGAGCGGCTCTAAGCATTATGGGAAAAGACTGAGTACGCTGTGTGGGATGTTCCATGTTCTAACCTACGGGGGTGGCTGTGTTTCAGATGGTGCAGTCCGTGGTGGAGTACGGCGGGAAGCGGGTGAGAGGAAGTGACCTCATCACTCCCACAGATGCGGTGGCCATCACCAAGCAGTTCTTCAAGGGACTGAAGGTACGCCTGTACCCCTGTTCCTCTCTCAGCGTGTCGGATTACACCCCTCACAACGCCTCCGGGGTCTGACACTTTGAGCGCCAGTGAGTCAGGGTGGGTGTCAGAGAGTACGCAGTCTCTCTGCTGATATTTCACTCAGATTACACAGCTCTGTGCGTGAGTGCGACCCTTAATTTCCTGTACCTGTGGAGCTGGTGTCTGTTTCAGTGCCATGTCTCTCTCCACTGAGACAGAGAGATACAGGCACTCCACTGAGACAGAGATACAGTCTCTCTCCGCTGAGACAGAGATACAGAGTCTCTCTCCACTGAGACAGAGAGGCAGTCTCTCTCCATTGAGACAGATGGAGATACAGTCTCTCCACTGAGACAGAGATACAGAGACTCTTTCCACTGAGACACAGAGATACAGAGTCTCTCTCCATTGAAGCAGGAGGAGGAGTGCAGGCAGGGCTGTAACTCACTAAAGAGAGGGTATGATCTCATTTTGTCATCAATATGTAATATCACAGTTTATCAACAAACATCTCTCTCTGTATTTGTGCGTGTGTGTGTGTGTGTGTGTGTGTGTGTGTGTGTGTGTGTGTGTGTGTGTGTGTGTGTGTGCGCGCACACGCGTGTGTGTGTGTGTGTGTGTTTCAGGGTGTGGAGAATGTGTACACCCAGCACCAGCCCCTGCTGCATGAGACGCTGGACCAGCTGATTAAGGGCCGTCTGAAGGACAGCCAGTTCCCTTACCTGGGCCCCAGCACCCTGAGAGACAGGTAGTGCGCTGTAGCCTATCCTTAGCCTTCCTGGGCCTGACCTGGACCCTTGACCACAGCTCAGGACACACACTCACATTCACACTACAGTCAGTAAGAAAAACGCATTCCCTCTACAGCATGAACTGGTTACATCACACTGTTTCTCTCACTGTGATGTCACAAGACTCGTGTGATTGACACATGTCTGCCCCTCCCCCCCAGGCCCCAGGACATCATCGTGTTCATAATTGGCGGGGCGACCTACGAGGAGGCTCTGACCGTGTACAACCTGAACCGCACCATGCCGGGGGTCCGCATTGTACTGGGCGGCACCACCATCCACAACACCAAGAGGTCAGAACCCGCTGCAACCGCGCGGAAAACCGGCACACCAGGACCCTAAACCTACACCCCCTCATAGCATCCATAATACTGAAAACAATCAATCCTCAATACTCAATCCCTTCCCTAGGAGTATCGGCTCTGATGGGGAGCACAGTAACTTGCATTGCACGTGTCATCCATTCATTCTCAGGATGTACTTGATCCGTTCATAGTGAGGCAACACATAAGGGTACGATGGCAGTGATCCACTTGGGATTCAAACCTGTAACCTTCTGGTTTCAAATCTAGCCCCTTAGCCACTGCACTACAGTGCTTAGTGGATAATGAAAACATGGGAGAGGGTGCAGTCTTATCATGCAGCCATCAAATCCCGTTATCTAGCCCGCGGCTATTTCCAGCTGGAGCGATTGCCTGGTTGGGAAAAAATGTCCGGCCATATCATGATCCCAGAGCGAGGAGCAGGAGCACGCAAGGTCACACAGGAAGCCATCGGGAGACAGGACACCCGTCAATACCCTGCTGGGGTCCCCCTCAATATCCGGATGTACACAGTGATTCACATTTATCATACTGATGGGGGTGCATCCTTTAATCAATAATAAGCCTTTCCATGCCAGCTCAGTACATTAACGTGCATACATATTTGAGCAGGAGCCCTTTCGGGACAGTGTGTGTTTGCAAACATGACCCCAGAGGAAGCGTTTGGTTGGACGAACAAAGCACTTAACCCTAAACATGACCTGACCCCTCCGCCTTTGCCGGAGGCACTGGAGTGAATTACAACCCGCAGTTACACAAATATCAATAGATAAGAGTGGACTCAAAGTGGTAATATTTCAACAGGGGTGGGAGGGAAGAGGGGCATCTCTCTGTACCTTTTGGTTCCCAGTTAGTGTTGGGACTAGTGAACTGGACTTGATTTGACATCCCCAGTTGGCTTGGAGCTGATCTCAGATCAGTGCTTGGTGTCCTTCGTGGCGTAGCCTGGTAGCGGGCGCTGCTTCAGACGGCAGGTCTGCGTAAGGCTGGCACAGAGCCGCGGTGCCCGTCCGCTGGCAGGGCACCAGGGTGCCACGGCAGCGCTCTGCTTTCACCGCCCGTAAATAATGAAGGAGCCAACCAGGCGCCTTCAATAATTAACGAGCGGGCACTCGGACCGGAACAGAGCCTCTGGCCTCCTGGCCAAATGAGATACTGAGATGTGTCTCAGCAGCGCAGACTGTCTCCGTGGTCACTGTTAGGCTTCACTGCATGAGGGATTATACCAACACAATCAGAACCACTATGGTACTTAATCTGAATAATGCACTCAAGTGTAATTCAGTGTATGAGCCTGTAATTAACTGCTTTTCTAATACCTGCTTGCAGCTGTAAGAAGGCATTGCAGTTTTTTTTATTGTAAAACATCAACACATCTGGTGAATGTCAGAACATGGTTCTCACAGGTAACAGAAAAGGGCCAGTTACACAGATTGCCTCCCTCAGTGATTAAATTATGAAGGCAGATATTTGAAATGGCCACAGTTTTGTGTTCCAGGGTCGTAGTTACCTAGTCTTTATCACACTTCTGTGATGGTGTGGGATTGCGGTGTGAAGCTGGATTGAGTTGTAAAAGTGGAGGTGTAACAGGAAGTTGGGTAACTCCGCAGAGAAGCAGATTGCCGTTACTGAGCGTGCTCAGTCCGCTCAGTGTCTGCTCAGTGGGCCGGCGGTTAGTGGAGGGACGGGGGTGGGGTGAGTATATTATCAAGGCAGGGCAGGGCTGGGTGCTCTCCAGGGACCGCCCACTCTGCTGTTGACAGCTGTCTGGTGTCGGGTGTCGGGGTCAGTGTTGCCTCGAGGCCCTGGGGCACGACTCGCCATCTGTCCAGCGGCCGGGGGATTCAGCGGCTTCAGCTGCGCAGAGCATCGTCCAGCGTCTGCGCAACGGTGGTCAAAATTTGCGCAGCTAACTTTGCTTCAGCGTGCAACGTCCAACCAGCATCGGCGCTGCTCAGTTGCTGTCTGTGTGGCCCCGCTGGCATCTGCGCATTCTGCTCAGTGGAGCCCTGCAGAGACGCCTGCAGGAAACCTGCACTGCAGCTCCTTACAAAGGCCCGCTGAACTGACTCAGCTTTCCAGCACGGCGTCATTATATTCCCCAGGTTTGCTTTTTACATGGTCTGTTTTCTCCTCCTTCCTTGACAGTTGAGGATGTTAGTGTTTGAAGAGGAGGAAGTTAGAGGGAGCACCCTGGATTGTGCATGTGTACTATATATACACAGACAGAGTATAACCTCAGATGTCTTCCTGGAGAAATTCTCCATTTACATTGTAAAACACTATTGCTTCATATAAAGGCAGATTTCAGGTACTTGCCCCAGGATGTCGTGTGACTCTCTGGAGCTCAGTTGGGAGTGTCTTCTGAGGGGGGGAAGTCTCACGAACGCACTGGCGGAGAGTGAATTTCAGTGCTTTAACGCCAGGCGATGCCAATCTCTCCCAATACTGCACGTCAGATTTTTCGACAATGCTGGCACTCCTGGTTTTCTCAGTTGTTTGAAATGCAGGACACAGAGGACAGGAAACCAAACCCAAGGCTCCTGTCTGCGGTGCGCTGGAGACGGTGCCTGCTAATACCCACATCAGCTACATGAAACAGCAGAAGACCCTGCAGCCCACGGCTGCAGCTCTGAGTCACTGTGTAATCAGTGGAGCAGTGGGAAGCTCTGCTTAAAGCTCCCCCACCCTGCGGTGCCCAGATTGGAGGCACACGGAGGGCATTGTTACAGGCCATTCTAGAATCCCAGTGGGTTCTAGAATCCCTCCGTCACGGAGGAATGACGGTGTTTGAATTTGAGCCAGAATCTGTCCAGAATCAATACGTTTGTGGCCACCCAGCTCACAAATTCAGTCAGCCGTTTCCTTACATTACATTACATTCATTTAGCAGATGCTTTTATCCAAAGCGACTTCCAGCACACAAGAACAGAAGTGAGTACAGAAGTGTATCAGGATGAATGGGCAACATACCAGGCTAACAATACTCCCAGAGTGTGAGCATAACACTATTCAAGCACTACCACAAGTTAACTTGTGCAACCTGACTAGACAGCCTAGAACCTTAGGGGAGCCAAGTACACACACTACCATACATCACTCACTAGGTCACAGAATCCAAAACACTTGTAATGAGAAGAACCTGGTAGTAATTCTACATCTCAGCTGCTCCTTTCTCCTCCACACAGTTTCCTGGAGGAAGTGACGACAGCGGCCGGCGCGGGACATGGTGGCGAGAGGTCGCAGGGGGTGGGGAGGCACCCGAGCAGGCGCTGAGAGGGATTCCGAGCCCCCCCTCCCTCTCCCCACAGACGCATGCACCCCCAGAGAAGGAGCACCCCAGGATGCATTTTGGACAGCCTTGCTGGTGAACCAGAGTCTCACTCTCCCTCCTGCACACATGCCTACTCTGCTCCACATGAGACCGGGCGACTCCCACAATCCTTTGCTTTTGACATGTGCAGTGAAAGGTTGACGTGGCCAGGTGACATATTCCTTGTGACATTCCTGTTTCCGGGGCGAATGACGTCACTTCCCACCTGTGTACATTGATGTTTTTTTGCAGTTCTGTGTGCTGTTGAGCCACACTTTGAATGACAGCCCCTATCACACATGCAGTCGTATCTCTAAAATTGTCACTCCTTAAAATATACTGAGGTCATGCAATGTAACACAATGCTGTCATGTTCCTGATAAACAGTAAATTTGATTTGAAACCTTTGAAAAGCCCCCGCCTCCCCCAGCTGTATATATATCCCTCTTTCAGTATGGCTGCTCCTCATGACCTGACCTGAAGTGTAAATCCATTTTAACAAAGCGGATTTATAAAGTTCTTGTTGGTTTTTTTGCTGGAGCTGTAGAAAGCTGGATTGCTTTCTACATTGAATATTGATAATACAGAGTCACTGTTTGGACATGGCAGTGGTAGACACTATGATGACTGAATACTACTTGGTTTGTGCTTCAATTTTGATTAAATCGGAGCACTTTCTAACCAAAAACAAGAGATGAACAGGCACTATTAATGCTGGCTTGGGATTGCTTTGTTTTTCTGGCCCTGTGGTCCCTTCTCTCTCCCTGCATCAGAGATTCAGCTTAGAGACACAGAGGGCAGAGGAGGGGGACCACATGGCTCTCAGAGGAATTCCCAAAGGCCGCATACCAGAGCAAAAGGCCAGCCAAGAGATCATTAGCCCCGCTGGAGAGGTGATCTGTCTGTTTGTTTTTGGATATCTCTGTAACACTCAGGAGATGTCAGAAGCTGTTTCAGGTCAGGTTTTGGGGAGGTCAGAAGGAAAGCCTCTTAGGTGAAGGTGGGAACCCCAATGTCAGGGGTCAGAGGAGGGCAGCGCCCCCCACACTAAATGACCCGGCGCACGGAAGGAGGGCCGTGATGATGCGTACGGGGTTTCACCAAGGAGCCTGGCACAGCTGGCCCAGAATGCAACACAGTGGGCGTCGTCACCCTGAGCCAATGAGAGTGGAGGGCTTGCACCTCTGACCAATAGGCGCAGGGCGTAGTTTGCAGTCAGAGATCCCTGTTTTCCACTGAGTCAGCCCGCGCTGCGTGGGTTTGTGGTCTCCGCTCCTCAGGACGGCGGCAGCTCCCTGCTTGTTTATGCGGCTTCAGTCGAGGAATCGAGGACCTCAGACTCTCTATCTTTATCTCTCTCCCGACCACGCGCTGGCACAGAAATCTCATCTGACCTCCCGGAAAGCAGTCTGGCCTCAAATTTCAGCAGAGCACTGTCAGCTTCTGTCACAAGGCATGCAACATTTTCATTTTGTTTAAAATCAGATATTCTGCCTAGAAAGCATTCTCCACCAGGGCGACTTGCTTCGCTCATATCTTGCATATTATCTGTTTAAACAGCTGGATTTTCACTGAAGAAATTCAGGGTCTTTACCTCGCCCAAGGGTGCTGCACCAGAGCCCTGTCTGGCATTTCAACCTGCAAGTCTGAGGTTTCAGTCTCCATTCCCGAACCACAGTGTCCTTTCTGCTGTACATAAACAGCAATACAGGCTGAAATGCATAATAGCAAACATCAGGCAGCACTGCATTTTTTTCAAGACCCACAAAGGTTTGGTTTCCTGTTACAATGCATAAAAAACTCAGCTTTTGCAACAAATCACATCTTTTTTTGTTAGAGGCTGAAATAAGCTAAAAACATTGCCTTTGTAGCAGGAAACAAGAAGAAACATGTCCTTATATTTGACACTGAAAATTGAGGTCAAACTGTTTTGTGGAAGTATTTGGGCCACAGGCCTAACTGAAATGTATAGCAAGAGTTTTTCCACAAAGAGTGTTATGAAGTGCGTTGGGATATTAACTGGGTTTGTCCAGAGCTCTGAGTGTGTGGAGGATTTTCAATTCTGGCTGCAGATATCTTGAAAGACTCCCTAATGCAGAATCAAAGGGCTGTATGAATTGGAGGCCACCTGACTTCACTAGAGGCCACTAGATTCACACTGATCCAAAACTGAAATCCAATGTCCCACAGATCAACTTTTTCACACCCTAAGTTATGTGTCTGTATGTAAAACTGTTTGGTCTTTTTCATTATTCTTGTGTACAGGATTTCTCAAAAAAATGTCATGGAAGCAAGATGAATTTATTGTGATTGTGGAGGTTTTCTGTAGAACTACTAACAAATGGAGGTGTTATTAATAAATGTACTTAAAATTGGTCTTGCAAGTTTTTTTTTCATTTTCCTTTTGTTTTCCCTTTTGCATAATGTGTATGTCTCCCTCTGGGTATATACAGTACCAGTCAAAAGTTTGGACACACCTGAGAAAGATTTGCATAATGGGTAGAGTCTCTGTGTGCTGTCAATCACTAACAGATCTAAGCCAATCAAATCACTTTGCTCTCCACAGAGAACTTTAACTGGTCAAGTTCACAGCCAGTGGGAAGCTCAATGACATTTACTGCAGCAATTTGGACTTGGCCCAAGGGCACAGCAGCAGTTCCCCTCTGGAGATTTGAACCTGCAATCCTTGATGAGCTGCTGTGCCTCCCACAAGATGTCACCCTGGAGAAAGGAGAGATGAGAGGGAACCATCATGTCCAACACAGGTGTGGAGTAGTCATTAGGGAGCTGGATTCATACCTGTTGTGCCCTTGAGCAATTTGTGTCTGTATAAAAGGGTACATCAGGTTGCGACTATGCCTAAATCAGAGCACTAGGCTCTGGACTGGACTCGAATGCCAGACAGGACTCTACTGTTATACCATTGATCTTGGTACTGTACCTCCGCTGCTCAGATAACAACTGAATGTGCCTGGTGTGAAATTGTGATGGCTGTCAGTTACCCTGGATGAGGAGATAAATAATGCAGGTGACACGGGGCCAGGTAGGATCCTGGTTCCCTAGGGAGGCCTTGTGGAGCCAGACAAAGCCTGGAACCTGAGACTGTCCCCCCGGATACAGCCAGCACCAAGGCCCCAGGGGACAGAGCCTGCCTCTCTCATTAGCCATGGAGCCATCCTTATTCCCCCTTCCCCCCACCCAGCACCAACATCCTAATCATCCTCTGCTCCTCTATAACACCTGAGAAGGAAATCAGGGAGTATGTGTTACTTCTCCTGGTGCTTCTGAACCTGTGTGTTTCTGAAACTGCTTAAAAGGGTTTTGGTACGGTTTGATACTTCTTAATGCTGCATTAATGCACTGTAATGACCTGATATAAATGCTGAAAGAGTAAAGGTGAACCAAAGGAAAAACATGCAGCTCCTAGTGACGCTGGTTTGCTGACTGCAGCCTGGCAGATGTTAAATGGGAGGTTTTCTAAGGTTGACCTCCGTATGAACCGTGGAATTATGAGTCAGGCGTCGTGGATAAGGGGCTAAAGTGTGGTTGTATTGTAGGATTGTATAAAAGCAATAGGGTATGCTTGTTTCTCATATAGATCTTAGCAGAGGATGATATGACATTAGCATAAACCATGTGCAAAAACATGGCCCTTTCAGCCTAGGGCCCATGGTGGCCATTTTCAGACTGATTCTGTCATCAACCCAAGATGACAGAATCAGTCTGAAAATGGCCACCATGGGTCCTTGTACTGTTTAAACAATTACACACATGCTAGATACAGGCTACACATGTGTCCAAACAAAATCCTACATAGTCTGTGGTAAGGAACAGATATGAAGGGTTGCCAGTTTTATTCCCAGGTGAGGCACTAAATTTGTTCCCCTGAGTTGGATGCTTACACCCAGTTAGCTTCAGCAAATGTCCAGCGCTGGATAATGGTAACTTCTTAGCAAATAAATAGAAGAGCAGTGATGTTGAAAGACTTTGTTGTGGAAGAAGACTGTGTCATGCTGATGTACCTCTACCAAGGAAGTGGATCAGATTCGCTCAGATTTGCTCAAATTTGCTTATTTTTTGTTATGTTGGACTGGAACAGGAAGTATCCTTCATGGATTGCTGAGTAATACGGGTTACAGAGGATAACATTATTTATTATCTATAAAATTACGAAGGTTAAGGGAAAAAAAAATACACATAGCATTCAAAACAGAGATGTCTGACTGAGTTCCTGGCAGCAAAGTGTCCACGGATGTTTTGCTTCCATCTCTGCTCTTAATTTTCCAGTCACCCGAGTTCCCCGACTGAACCTAGCTGATTTAAAGGTTGAGAATGAAACCAGTTTACAGGCCCGCCAAGAACAGAGTCTGACACCCCCAATTTACAGCTTTTTCTAAATTTAATGTGGGATCCCCTTATAAAACTCGACTTTCCACCGAAACGTTTCCTTGAGGGTGCTTTATAAAATCCTCGCCATCGCTGTCAATGCCAAAAATAAATCCTGCGCGTTTAATTGCGGACTTCTGATTGGTTCTTCGCTCTGATATTTTCTACACTTCCATAAAGACTCCGCTCGGTGTCTGCACCTGTTTCAGATGAGATCAGTGACTTCAGCTATCCCCGGTGACAGTGCAGGCCAGCGCTGTCTGGGCTATAGGTGGAGCTATTGCAGGGGCACCCGGACACGACGGTTTTTGTCACAAAGCGCTGCGCCTTCCATAGGACAGCCCGAGTTCGGTTCGGAGACGGAGAGAGAGAGAGAGAGAGGGAGCCGATTGCAGCGGCAATGAAATAGGCTCACAGTAACGAGAAACTGCCAATTCAGCTCCGTGCACGGAGTGCGCGCGTTAGCGAAGGCACAGATCCGCTGGCGAAAAGCGTGAGAGGAACCAGGAGGAAAAAGACGGGAGGAAACGATAACATTTCAGCCCAGGGAGACCCGAAATACAGCTGACAGACACAAAATACCCTATATTCTCAAGAAACCGTTAATTCCTGCCCCAGAATAACTGTCGCTCAAGAAATACGCTGGAAACTGGAGAATCACCGGGAATACAACCACCAACAGTGATAGACCTCGTTACCTTCACAATGAAGAAAAGCAACTCCAAACGGGTGAGCTTGTGTAACGATGCCTCTGCGTGCGCTGCATTTCATGCTGCTAGCGGTTATCTAATATGCGTTTTATGCATAACACTGACATAAACAATAGCATAGGAGAGGGCACGAGGTGATAATGTTGACAGCGATTAACTAGACCCTGGTTTGAATGTTTCTGCACGCCATGGTACTTATACACTGTGATATTGTGACACATTCACGATATCCATATGTATGCATTTTGTCCGAGGCGATCTGACTGTGCGTGATTGAGCAGATTCAGTTCTGCCATATTCTGACAAAGTTTGTCTTTAACGCGTTTGCTGTGATGCGTTGTGTACTCCAGTGCAAGTCCAGAATAAGTGGTGATTATTGAGTTTTTTTTTTAATGTCAGGATGTAAAATGTGATCATGCTTGTAATAATTGTCTAGTTGACATCGTTATTGTCAGGGCAGCTAGTTCATTATTTAGTAACTAGCCCCGCCCTCATTAATATGTTAATACAAATCTAAATATCAAAATACTAACGATAACTCCCAGTTCAAGAGTGCAATGTGCAGGGACGTGTTGGTATATTGTGTACAATGCGACTGTTGAATGGACCAGTGTGACGGAGGAAATGACAGGGACTGAGTTTGCCTTAGTAAAAGTCGCTCTCGTTTCCTCACGGTCCGCCGTGAATCTAAGTGAAGTTTAACGGGTTGCCTTTCTTTCGGAACATGCAGGGCCCGCACGACAGCAACCAACAGTCGTCGCAGCCAGACAAAACTGGCTGGATTCGCAAGTTTTGTGGAAAAGGGATTTTTAGGGAGATCTGGAAAAACCGTTTCGTCGTGCTGAAGGGAGACCATCTGTACATCTCTGAGAAAGAGGTAAGTTTGCCGTTTTCATCCCATGTGTGTTTGGGATACGGGTTATGAATGAGAGCGACAGTCTTTCATGACAAGTCAGGAGAGTCCCGTTCATTGGCATTATTGACAGTGATACCAAACATAGAACTACATTCCCCCATTTAAATGGGTTCGATTTTGCAAGCATTTTACTGTGCGTGCGTCACAACGCAGATGGCATGAAAAATAAGAGAGCAAACAGAATCAGCCCACAATACTTCAGTTATAGCTGTTGTCATAAAAGCTCCAGGCCACATCCTCCACCCCCACCCTTTTACAGAGCAACGGAAAATGTATGTTTCAGCAGATAGAAAAAAAAGGAATTTAAATCTGGTCTTTTCTCCTTTTAAATAAAACAAAATTTTTTGGTTGTGTCAGAAAAGGCAGCCAGTCATAAACTGCACTTGAATTAAAAAGGTTAGGAATGACACACAGGGCTTAGTCATTCGTTCTGTGGGTTAGAGCACATGCCTTTGGAGATCCAGACACATTCAATAATGAGAGCTGGGCAGACTACTTAGGGGGCTTTGCAGCCCTTTTTGCCATCTAGTGGTGAAACGAGGTTACTGCCAGTGGTTTTGGGGAGCCACTCAGTAGGTCACTGGTTGTAAGTGGGGGGACACAACATTTTAAATGGCCACTTTGTCCAGTCTGAAGCCCAGGTGGGGCCCTGTAGGCATACCTTGGAGCAAGATACTCTATTTGACCCGCCTCATTAACTATTCAGCGGTATAAGTGGATTAAATGTAAAATGTGAGCTATAGAGGTCAGCCACAAATGGGGGCACCACATAAGCAAATAAATTAATATTTATTTGTATTTATAACTGAAAAGAAAATCACTTTCTTGACCAAAGCTTTACCTGCATATTTTTCTTCAGGGTTTGGCGCTGAAATGCTTGGAAGCGCTTAAGCAGAGTATTAGGGCAGCCCTAGAATGTGAACTCTGAAATAAAAACAAGCCAGTTTGCTCTGTAAATCCTAGGGCTACACTGCGTGTACAGTTGTGGCTTTGAGTTTCAGAAGGTCAGCGTAATTCAGACACCCGAGAATTTCAGGCGTCTGCACGAACACAGCACAATTATTCTGGCTTCCTGAAGTATTTATGTTCAATAACCCCGTTTGCTGGAGTGTTTTTCTTTAATAAGCTCTCAGCCATAGTAGCCAGAGAGTTAATAAATGCAGAGCACCTTCTGTTCTGTGAGTGACGAAATTTGTTTCTCGAGCACACCCTTTCGCGAAGGCATTTTGGATCCTCCTGTGTGTGTGTGTGTGTGTGTGTGCGTGCACGTATGTCTATATGTGTGTGTGTGCGCGTGTCTGCGCGTGTGTGTGTGTCTGTGTGCGCATGTCTGCGTGCGCAAACAGGCCACCAGGGACCTCTCCACAGAGTCAACTGCGCTGACGCCCACGGCTGACTCAACTCCAGTCACGGACAGAGTGTGGGGTGGGGGGGGAGGGAGAGAAACATGAGCATCGATATGCAGCTCCGACAGCCCCAGAAACTAAGCTCAGCCATCTCACCTCCTCCCGCACAAACTCGGTGCTGTTATCTCCCCTGTCAAACTCAGAGCCGTTGCATTGCCTGCCAAACTCCATGCTGTGACCCTCCCCGCCAAACTCAGTGATACGTGACCTTCCCCGCCAAATTCAGTGATACGTGACCTTCCCCGCCAAATTCAGTGCCGTGACCCTCCCCGCCAAACTGGAGGGCTTACAGCTGCAGGAACTTTCACACTTCCTATTACTGTCAATAAAGTGCAGCTGTTACACTGTCAAGGTGATGGATAAATTGATAGCTGGATGATGCCAACAGCAGCAGGATCGTTCCTACAGCCACACAGTTTAGCCGCAGCGGGCTAATTAGCGGTGTTACGTCAGTACATATCACCAGCATTTCTCTAACATGCTCGCAAAGCCTGAACATGATTTGCAACGTCCCTTAACAACAAGGTGAGGCACTTCAGGAAGAGGGAGACTGATTTATCACTGCGAGCTGTGTGAGTCATTTAAAAAGCTGTCGGTAATTCTGATTGGCCGATAAGTCCGGGCCAGTGGAGTCAACAGAAGCTCTGACATCGGGGTCTCCAGAATGTGTCTCCCGCTGACAGAGACGGTCTCCGGGCTGTAGCTGAGGCAACCAGGGGTGGGGCGGGGGGGACACACAGCAGGTCGTGTCTGTCATTGGCTGTCATGTCACGCATCATAGTGTTAGGCGACTCGGAAGCCTTACGCCACAAAGACGCAAAGCGCTTTGGCGGATCGCGGGGTGAGTCAGAGGTGGCATCCTGTCACCCCGACTTTGTTCCCTCAGACACTCGGTGACATGATAGTGCCTGTCTCTGCCACAGTATGCGTGCGCTGGGGTGTTCTCTGCATGTTCAGCGAAGGTTTTTTGCTCTCTCCTTTTCCATTAGTAAAGCTTGCAGGGAATGAGTTATTTTCAGTTTGTTTTGAACATTCATAAGGGCTTTGTCTGTTTTTTTTTAAATGAGCAGTGCACCTTTGCAATGGAACTCTGGGAGGAGGAGTAAACCTGGTGATATCACAGTGTAAAACTGACAGTTGTGGGCTGTGTTTGCTTTGGTGCAGAAACTGATCTGTTACTCATGGCAACATGGACTCTTGTCTGAAAAATATCAGCCTTGAGTTATTAGCTTTAAATTGTAAATTAAGGTGTCTGTCTAATTCAAATTGATGTCAAGCTTTCTTGGAACAGCCAGTGAGTGAGTGAACCTAAAGCAGAATAAGATGTTTGCATAGAGTCAGGCTTGCTCACCATGAGCGTACGCACACACACACACACACACACACACACACAGTCATTAATATTCTCTCCTTGTTCTGTAATAACTTGTAGAGGGGGCTCTGTTTTTTTGTCCACTCTTCAGAGGGTTTTCTCCAAAAACGTGGAAGGGCACAGCCATAAATTGTCATCAAAATCTCCCCAAAGCAGCCTCCTGATAAAACATCTCTCTCTGCAAACACAAAGGATGAATCACTGCCAGGCGTATGGGTGGGTGCTAGACAGGGGGAATTAGAGGGGTACTCCGCTACCACTGATCCCCTCAGATGTATAACAGGTTTAACACCGTCTGTGTTTCGACTCATGTAAGGAAAACCCCTTTTAATAAGAAAGCGTGGGTGGAAAAAAGGACCATTTAACCTGATTCTGTACATAACAAAGAGTCGACGGTCAGGATGGAATCTGACCACCTAATGATGTCACAGGGGTGCAGGATTGCTTCTCACACGCAGGGTATCTGCACCTCCGTAAAGTAATACATGCTAACATGTGAAATCCAAAACATGAGGGATACGTTCTTATTATGCTGTATGTTCAAAATAAATTACAAGTATTAGAAAAGTCAGCTGTTTTGACCCTCATGATTGTCATTTGGTTATAGGTATATTGTAAAATTCATTGTTAAATTCTATATATGGTGTAAAATAGATAGCACATTCAATGCACCTGGTTGAAAACATGAATGGCATTAACTGATATGTTGATGTGTATTATACTTCATATACTTTACTGTTAATTAAAAATCACATATTTGTGGTTTTATAGTTTAATCGATAGTGTGTTGTGCCTTTTCACATGTGGCCCACATCTTTATGCTTGTTATTCTTTATTCTGTGCTGTCTGGTTATCCACATAGTTCTGTCAGTAACATGCTTGCACATTGTTTAGAGACAGTAAATCTTATTTTTAAAACCTCAAAACCTTTTTGATTTCTCTGCTCTTTGTTTTTCCCCATCATTGCTTTCTTTAGACCCATATAAACACATCGGATAGCTTGTTTCATGAAATGAGTCTCTGTTGGCTCTTCTGAGAGCTTGTTTATCATTGTTAATGTCTGTCTTTGCACGCTGAGTCCCACATTCACAGCACTGAGCGATGAAAAGAGATGTGGAAAAATCAAGCTAATTGATTAACCTTAATTCATTTTAACCAGTGAGGGAACTCCACTTGGTGAAATTGCTTTCACCCTAAAAGGTATTGGAAGTAATATACAAGATATTGATTTTTTTTGCATATTTTAAAAACAATGTCTCTGTGAGAAGGCAAGGTGGAGGGTTGGCTGCTATGGAGACCGACTGTCCGGGGTGGCCGGTCAGTCAGCAGACATAGCTGCCCAATGGGAAGGCCCAGACTCTGGTGGGAAGCGTATTTGACCTCTGACCCCGAGGAGAGACAAACAGTAGTCTGCCACATGACAGCATCACATGCACTTTGCGCCCCAGAGGTCAAAGGGCATGTCACTCATCGAGTGGGAAGACACTCTGAAGTGGAGCTCATTCAAGCTAATGGAGCTAGGGTTACAGTCCAGGGGAAAAGGAGGCAAGAAGTGAGGACGGAGTCTTTTTTAATTTTGTGATGGTCATTTCTGATTTGTTCCTGCTATTTTTGTTAGATAGGTTTCAATAGTTGGAAAGGAGTCAAAATCACATTAATTTCTTCAGTGACGATCTCTACTGCACATCTTTATGACATTAAAGCAGGCAGCGATTGAAGAAATGTGGATTTTGTTACTTAATGTATTGCCTCTGTATTATCTCGTCGTCATTACTCGAATTAGGCAAATAGTTTGTTGTGAAGGCCACTGGAATCAGCTTAGGTCCTGATTTGCTGTAAGACATAGTGCTCTTTGTCCTTGACTCAGAGTAATGAATTTGAGCAATGTTAAGCTCTTTCGGTTGGGGCAGGTTTCACTCCCGACACAGAGTAGAAATTAACAGGTCCCAGCTGTAAGTGTGATTTAGATAACGGGACATGGCTGATACTATGAGGCAGTCATGCTGGATTCTACCTGAAGGGTTTAATCATAACTGAAACTGCATAAAGTCTGTGGTGCCATTTTATTAGAGAACAGACTCTGAAAGTAGTGCCATGACAGAGGGGAGTAGGGAGTGTTCTCAGAAACTGGAACAGGACAAGGGCGGGAAATTACTGTGAGAAAGCCAGGGTGGATTAATATTGTGTAGGTATAGAAAAACGCATGCACGCACACGCGTGTGCACACACACACACACACAGACACACACACACACACACACACACACACACACACACACACACACACACACACACACACCTCATTGCCCCCAAATGTACCCCTGCTGTAATTCCCCCTGATGGAGAGCCAAAACTACACACTATCCAGCAGAGATCCACTAGCAGCAGGGCACGCGAACACCTGATAGAACTCACGCTTAGACCCCCACATCGAGTGTGGACATGTCTAATTACTGTTTATCTCCCACTCGTTAAATCGTCAGGATTCTCTGGCGAGGGGGAAACAGTCACTGGCCGAACGTGCTCTCACCTCTCTGAAGTGGAGCGGGGATGGGAGAGGATAGTTACTGTCCTCATCTGAACTCACTTCTGTGGCACAGCACTGATGGAATAAGCGCTTTGTATGGGAGGTGACATCATGCATGTACACACATCAGTGGCAGCTGGTGGGCTGCAGATGGAGAAGGAAGACATCCTCCGGCCTCGAACGTGTTTTTGATTTTGTGCGGTTCTGCAAGCTTAACACGCATGCCAGTTTAAATTAGCATCACTCCCTCGAAGCTAATGGCTCTTTAAGTGATTACATTACCTTTGTGCTCCTCACATGACACCACTGTAGCTACAGTGTTTAAAAAAAAGCTCTGCGTGTTTCAAGTTACATTGTTCAAATCTACGATTCCATTGTTATAATCTAAATGAATGTAAGCCGGTCTTTGTTATAATTACAGTCGTTGAACGTTAATACACAAAGGCACTCTAATGCTACAACATCACACACAATTGATCCTTAAAAAAATGATCCTTAATTAAATTAAACTGGCAAGCTTGTTAATCATGAAACGTGACCAAATACAGGCACGTGATATTTCATCAGTGGAATTGTTTTGTCCAACCTTTTTAGCTCATGAGGTTCCACTGACGCACATACAAAGGAAATTACGTCTCCCATGCCCTGACAGTACTTTGGCGGTAGCCTGCGGCGACAGAAGTAGTCTGGTTTTCCCGAAAGTCAAAGGATTTACTCAGGATCTGTCGTCCAAAAGCCATGGACACGATTTGCCTGAGCCTGCTAGTAATTTGTCTACCTTTCAGACGAAACTAGGAGCTTTGCATCCAGATATTTGGCTTTCAGATTGGCGAAACTAAGGCATCGCGTTTGCTGTGGAACACTGGATACAAATGATTTGACTACATCAGTGTGTGTTGGCATAGCCGTGGCTCTCTTCCTACTGAGGTCCTCACATGATGACCCTGGAGATCAGGAGTCACCTCTCACCTGTGAGGTCCTGGGTGCGGCATATTATCGCTTTGTTTTTGCTCTGTTCTTTGACTGAGAGGTCCTCCACGTTGGCTTGTACTCTGAATGCTAGGAAGCACCTTCTGCCTTATGACACCAAACCGAAGTGCCAGTCACCGCCCTCATGAGGAGAAATCATTCAGAGGCACGCCGGTGACGCATGTTAGATTAATGACAGTGACGCTGCAGCTGAATGCACCGTTTTCTGGATGGTAATTCATCAGGGAGGCTGTTGACATGCCTATAATTTGGAGAGGCCTGTGGGAGTCCCTCTCATTGTCTGCAGACCTGAGGACTGTGGTTAGGAGGGGGCCCCCCACAATCCAGGGGGTCTGTGCTGCAACCGAAAAACCGAGGGGGTTTGTCCGTTGCGGTGCCATTTGAATGATGTGCCCTGTAAAGTTATCCAAATTTCCTGCCCCTAACAGATGAGCTGAGTTAGCATTGGGAGTTGCCTTTGTGCATCATCTGGCTACCTTAAGTAAATCATACAGAATCTGTTGCGTTTCTATTGGGGTTAGGATTTATATGGGAGTTCCACTCTGCCATTGGTGTTGCAGGTATGTTACAAGGCTTTTTGCTGCCTTTTAAGTAGTTGCTTTTCTGCACGTTTGTATTCTCCACTTTATTTTTCGAACTCTGTTCAGTTACTTGAAAATGTAAGTGTTCTCTAACTCCTCTATCACTTTCTGGAAATTCTGCAAGTCTTTCTTTTCAGATTTTGTGGAAACCCACATTGCACATTGCTCGACTCCTCCTCTTTCCCTCTCCACCTCTCCTCTCCTCTCCCTCTCCTCCCTCACCTCCTCTTTCCCTCTCCTCCCTGTCCCCCTCTCGCTCCCTCACTCTCTCCCTCTCTTCCTTCCCTTCTCTCCTCCGTTCCTCCATCCCGTCACACGCCAGAGAGCGTTGGGTCGGAAGTGGGCGGGGCCGGGTGGGGGTGTTGGGGGGGAGGATGGGGGAACATGGCAGTGAGAGAGCAGCGTTTGTGGTGCTGCTATCAGCACATGCATCGTCCCGTAGCCTTATCTCCGTCTCCCAGATCAGCCCGGAGAGCCGCGGCGAATGCAACTTTAATGAGGAGGCCCACCACATCCCCTCCACCTGTCATGTGATGTTTATATATAGCCACGGATACTTCTCTTTTTTTTTTTTTTAACATTTTAAGTGCTTCCACGCAGGCAGCCGTTCCATGATGTCTGTTAATTTTTTATGTGATGCAGTTACATAAACACAGAAGGTCATGCGTTCCCTGCCCACGTGTTTCCCTACATGCATGACTTTCCGTGCTCGCATGGGAACACAACCCTAAGACACACTCTGAGGAGATGCAGGAGACTCACTCTCACTCCATAATGGTATGATGTTTGTATGTGCAGATCACACTCTTTCTTAGCTCTGAAACACTCTGGCTCAGAAATTATTCCTACATCATTTGTGAAAATAATGTTTTATTCTTTCTAGCCCCTTCCAGACTATCCTTGCGATGCGATGCTTAAGTACGCAGCTATCACAAACTCTCACTGAGACTGGAGGCCCACAGCGCTGGTGAACATGCTGTATAATTCTCTCCACTCAGACTGCTGTGAGCGTGGAGCAGTGACCCTTTGCTGCTCATTGATAATTCCCATGATGCCTCAGTGTGTTTAGTTAGCTCAATGAGCTTCGCCCCAAGACTACCCTCATCATGCACAATACAAAAACGCACGCCCCCAGGGTGCTGTGGCAGTTATTTTCGGAGCAGACCATTATTTTAACGATGTGTAATGTAACAATGGTAGCTTCTTTTATGCCATTGTGCTACATCTTATTTTAAAATATTCACTTTTGTCTGTGGTAAGCAGTGGAAAATGCACATACACAGACACACAGACGACAGGTGCAGAAATTTGTGTGTCCTCTCTGGGGGGCGGGCCTGCCATTAGCGAGAAGACAGAGTGAGGGGGCGGAGCTAACTCTACCCACCTGTACTTAGTCCAACATTCTAAACATTATGTAACACACCAAGCTGTCTGTAGAACAAATTATGGTACAATGTTATCACACAGAAATGTGCTATTATTTGAAAAAATACAATGCATATTAAACTACAAAAGGTCAAAAAGAATTGTGAGCTGAGCTGAAAAGTATAGCAAGCTCGTTTTAAAAGAAAAGTCCCTTTAAACACACAGCTCAACAAAAAAAATCATTTCTTATCCATGACATTAGAAGATTCATTTAAACTGAACTCTTGGTTTGTAAGGAGGAAAAACTCCTCTTATTTAATGTGCAGTGACCTTAATTCTGAAAATTGAAACACATTCTGCCTGTGTATGTGCGTGCATGCGTGCGTGTGTGAGTGTGTGAGTGCGTGTGTGTGTGTGTGTATGTGTGTGTGTGTGTGTGTGTGTGTGTGTGTGTGTGTGTGTGTGTGTGTGTGTGTGTGTGTGTGTGTGTGTGTGCGTGCGTGCGTGCGTGTGTGTGTGTGTGTGTGTGTGTGTGCGCGTGTGTGTGAGTGTGTGAGTGTGTGCGTGTGTGTGTGTGTGTGTGTGTGTGTGTGTGTGAGTGTGTGTGCTCTCTGCCAGGGGTCAGACTGAGCAGCAGTTGGAGGAGACAGGCCTGCTGCTGTGTGTCTCCAGTCTGGCCGGGCGCAGGCACACCCCAACGGTTCATTTGCAGCACAGGGGCCCCCGGGATACTGATGGAAATGTCTGGGTGCATCTTAGACAAAGCTGCTGAGTCTAATCCAATTAGCCCTTAACACACGGCATTGTTTCCTCTGGCTTTATTTTGAAGATCCGTGTGCGTGTGTGTGTTTGTGCGTATGTGTGTGTGCATGTGTGGGGGTGGACGAGTGTCTGCATGTTTGTGTGCGTGTGTGTGGGAGTGGATGTGTGTGTCCGTGTGTGTGTGTGTGTGTGTGTGTGTGTGTGTCTGTGTGTGTGTGTTTGTTTGTTTGTACGTGTGTGTTTGTCTGTGTGGGGGTGGATTTCTGTGTGTGCATCTGTGTGTGTGTGTGTGTGTGTGTGTGTGTGTTGTACTTTTCATGGAGGGGGATGGTATGAGTCCAGATGCAAAAAACTGAATACTCTCACTGACTCTGTGCATATTCAGTCTGGCAAGTGTTTGCTGGAAAGCATTTATTTCAACACAAAAAAATCAGGGCAAATGTAAGGAATTACTCTGACAACCCCTGACACGTTGTAACAGAGCTGTAGTCTTATCCTCTCTGAAGAAATTGAATTGTAGCGTTCCCCCAGCAACAGGCATCACTGATGTGCCTGCAGCTACAGGCGGGATAAGGTGACATCACCAGGAATGAGCTCTGTAGAGGATGATTGTTGTTTCCTTAATTTTATTAGATGTGTTAACTGTGGTGATGTCACTTCAAGTGACATCTTGGTTTGAGATCAATATGCTGTATGCAGCAGATGTCTTCTTCTGTATGTACTGGAAGTGTACTGCTTCTTGTGTAATTGTGTAAATGGACTCATATAATAGCATAAGAATATGACAATTATATGGTGAATGTATGCTATATTGATATGTAGTGATTTTTTTATTTTGTATTTTAACATAAGTACATTACTAATCCATCAGGGAGGTATATATCAGAGGTAAATGTGTTTTTTTTTTCTTATTTATCAGGTTAAGGATGAGAAGAGGGTCCAGGAGGTGATCAACCTGACAGACTATGAGCGCTCTGAGGAGCTGCGCAAGTCCAAGAGCCGCAGCAAGAAGAACCACAGCAAGTTCACCCTGCTGCGGTCGCGGCAGCCGGGAAACACGGTGAGTCTCTCTGCAAACGGGACCGCAACACGACCACAACCTGACCGCTCTGCTGCGGTCGCGGCAGCCGGGAAACACGGTGAGTCTCTCTGCGAACAGGACCGCAACACGACCGCAACACGACCGCTCTGCTGCGGTCACGGCAGCCAGGAAACACGGTGAGTTTCTCTGCGAACGGGACCACAATACAGTCACTCTGCTGCAGTCACAACAGCCAGGAAGCATGGTCTCTCTTCCATTGGGACCACAACATGACCACTCTGCTGCAGTCACAGCAGCTGGGAGACATAGTATATCCTCCATTGGGACCACAACATGGGAAGTCTCCCAAAGAATGAGATTTGCTTTCGCAAGAATCAAAAGAAAAAACGTAAATAAAACCTACATAAGATAACCGTGATGAAAAATCTTCCCTCTGCGGCGTAATGGTTCCCTGTGCTGAAATACAGACTGTCCTCTAAGCGAGCTGAGTGAACGCCCTCTGCTCTGACCGCGTGCGACCGTCACCCTGTCCCGAGTAATTAGATCTGATTCGGCTAATCGGCTTTCACAGAGCCAGACGAGAGACACGAGGCCCGTTCACAAAAACATTAGACCCCCCCCGGCACTCACACACCCAGCCTCTCTCTACGTAAGCACTCCCTGAGTGAGGCGCACCCACTCACACTCACGATTAAAGTGACAAGCTCTCTCTCACACCTTTACACACTAAAACAAAGACTCACAAACTACTGATGTGCACACACACATGCAAACACACATGCACACACAAACACACATACACGCACTCACACTCATGCACACACAGACTGTCCCTCAGTGACAATTCACTAATGCATACAAACAGCATGCTCTCAAACACGTAGACAGACAGACACAGACACAGACACACGCACACACACACAAACATGCAAACGCTCAGAAAAGGAAAAATTGTGCTATATTTTAACGATGCAGTAATGTTACCTGCCAGGAAAGCAGACAGAACCTCATGTCTACAAAGCAGAGCACAGCTAGCCATGTGGCTCAGGTAGTGTCCCAATACAGAGCCCAGGTGCCTCATGCCGATGTTTTTCAGTTTCCCAGCTGCCGGCACAGTACTTGGCGCTGATGTAGGGACCATCAGTCAATATGTTCCACTGTCGCCGGAGTGGAGTGAAAGACCCAGCTTACTTCACCAGCTTGGATCTGTGTTTTTGTCAAATGCGCCAATCAGGAGACTGGGGCCCGCTCTCAGAACTGGCGAGGCCCGCATGATATTTGTATCATTTTCATGGGTTTGGTGGTTGTGGTGAGTCACGGTTGTAAAAAACGGGTGGGTGTGATGTTTCCCAGCCCAGAGCGCTGTTCACACCGGGAGAGCCTGCGGGCTGCCTCAGAGAGAACGCACCGGAGGAAATTCACAGCATCGTCCAGCTGTACAGGATTCTGGAAACTGGATTCTGGAATTGGAACTGGACTGCGGGGGGGTGTCACAGCCTGAGGAGGGAAGTGTGACTCTGTTGGCAAGGCCAGCGGTGAATTTTTGGAAGTTCTCAGACGTTTGGGGGAGCCATAAATCAGAGCAGCATGCCTGAATCCCCTGGTGTTGGAGGCAGTAAATCCACAAGACTAGGTATGGCCTCCCTCACCCTGTCTCTTTTTTTCCCCCTTTTGCTTTCCACAGAAAAGCGCTGTGATTGGCCCAAATCAGCGAGCCGCTGGTAATTTGTGATGGCTCCGCCCTTCTTTGGAGTTTATGAAATCTTGCTCTCCTGACACCTGTGGCCTGTAAAACGCTCTGGCCGTTGCTGGGTGTCGCAACCCCTAATCAGTGCGCTTCCCCAGGCAGAGGTGCACGGCTCATTTTCCATGCAAGCCTTAAGGAACTCCAGCCAGGCGTTTTCTCAGAACCAGCTGTGATTTCCCAAGGAAGGGTCCTGGGGGTCTTTATGGAGTTACCGCAGAGGGGCGTGGCCAATATATTACATTACATTATTGTCATTTTGCAGATGCTCTTACCCAGAGCAACTCAGAGGTTACAGTTTTACCTACTTATACAGCTGAATATTTACTGAGGCAATTCTAGGTTAAGTACCTTGCCCAAGGGTACAGGAACATTTCGGTTACGAGTCTTGCTCCTTACCACTACACCACACTGCTGCCCATCTCAGTCATCACTCATACCCCCCGCCTCCCCGCCCCTCCTGTCTCTCTCCAGCTCAGTGATTTGCTTGGGTTTGCATGCTCATGTCCCCAGTAAATTGCACGGTCTCACGTACAACACTCTCTAGATGGGAAATTGGATGTCCCATGTTCCAGGAAATTCAGGTAAATAAAAGCCAGCAGGAGGGGGAGCAGCTTGTCCCGGGACCTTCCCAGCTGCAGCTCTTACAGGCGCTGGAATCAGCTGCAGTGAGCCTTACATTCAGCCTCTCTGGGGACATGTCAAATAAGTCCATGTTGAATCTGATGCCTTTGCCTGCTGTCAGTGCTGTTTTGCTTCTTGGTGTTTCAGACTCCTGCAGGAGTATGCTACACACCAACTTGTAGTCCAGCCTCAGATCTTAATCACCCCAAATGTTACCTTTTTTAGTAAATTTCTTTTTTCAAACAATGCATCACATATTAATATTACACATGTATGCCATTTTGAAGAAATATTTTAGTCCAATGTGTTGGGGGGATTGCCTGGGATCATACAGTATAGTGTTTCATCAAGGAGGGGACTGATGTGTTTTGTTTTAGAAAGTTATACATTGAGAGACACTGATGCAAACTTTGCACTGTCAGGTAGCACCACTGGGGTCCATGTGGTCATATTCCACCCAAAATAACAACAGAAGAAGGAACCAGTTATATGCCGTAGTTACCTTGGTTAGGAGAAAGAAAGGAAGGAAAATAAAAAGTGTTTCTGTCCCCTTAAGAAGGTATAAAAGAAAGGAAGGCTCTCCTTTCCTTGGTTTGTTTCTCCTCTCCCTCCTGAAGCTGTGTATTTTGTATTTATGGACCGTGCACAGTGCAACTCAGAGGCAAACAGGCTGCTGTTGTGATGGAGACAGATAAACAGCGTTAGCTGGCAGTGCAGTCCTTCAGAGCGGAAAAATGGCGTGACTCACGAGAAGAGGGATGATATTCCCTGACCACCCTCATATCAGCCTAAAACTCTGTGCACTTGCTGGAGCACTGCCCCGCCCACCCACGATCTGAAACCAATCAGCAGGCCCGTCCTGGGACACGGGTATGATGTCACTGTCTCGCACGCTCTCGCTCCCGTTGGTCCGGTGTGGTGCTGTTGGACGGCAGGTTTGTTTGAGCGGAAATAAAATGACTTTGTACACTTTGGGTTGCTTTGAACTGTGAAAGGTTTATGCTTTGAAAGCTATGCTATAAAACCCACCAAAACCTCCATGAGCAAAAACACCTTTTATTGCTGTAATGTGTAATGCGTACAGTGGTGATGACATATCTCTCCCTCTCCCTCCCTCTCTCCCTCTCTCTCCCTCTCTTTCTCTTTCCTCCAGGTCCCCAATCTAGTTTTCCTGGCTGTTAGTCCTGAGGAGAAGGAGGCTTGGATGAACGTTCTGAATGCAGCCATCACCAGAGCCAAGAACAGCATTCTGGATGAGGTACAGCTTCTTTCAACCTCTCTGTCTCTCTGCCTTGAGTGTCTCTCTCTCAGTATCTCCTTTACCCTCTATCTCTGTCTGTCTCCGCTCCCCATATCTTCCCTCTCTCCGGCTTTTGTGTGTGGAGTTCAGACTCAGTGTCTCTCGGAAAAGGTCAGTCTGTTGATTAGACAGGTGATGTCAGGTAGCTCATTTTCCCCGATCCCACTGTAAACAGATTCCCTGACACTATCAGACTCTATAAGCCCTTTGTTTAATTTCCTCTCCCACTCCCGCGTGCTTGTGCATGTGTATACCCTCTCAGTTTCGCTCTCTCTCCATAAAGACAATGGCTGATCTGGGGCCTGCTGGGAAAGTGTCTGCCTTGATCAGTGCAATGGGTGACTCTGCCTTCAGCGCTGAACTCTGATCAGCTCAGGTTAGAGGAGGGGCTCCCCGCCGGGCTGCAAGAAGGTAGTCAGTCAGTACAGCCAAGCTGGTGGATGAGTAGATTTCCTCCCCAACTGGCATGCCTGTGGTGTTCAGTGACTCAAGACTTCAGGTGATCAGTGATGAGTGTTGAGGTGCTGTAATCCAGCCACAGATATGCCATATGTTGTGAGCGTTATCATTTACTGGCTCAGTATGAAGGTTCTTGAAGGACTAAAACTGAACATCCAAAGCTAGGGCAGCAATGCAGGAAGCAACAGAACCTCCTCATCAAATGGAATCTCCTTGACAGGGATGTAAGGAGGGCGGGAGCCAGGAGCCAAAAAAATTGGTCATGATATAAATTATCTTTGCTTTTATTGTACAGGCAGAGTGGGACCATAGTGCCAGTTTGTGGGGAGGAGAGGCTCCTATGGGATAAAAAAATGCAATAAATAGTCAAGGAATGAAATACAGTTTGAAATTGAATTTTTTCTGAATCAGCTGTAGGAAAATGAGCAGCTTATGCACAGTATCTGCATGGGCTAATGGCAAAAAATGCACATTCAAAATGTATGGAAAGTTAAATGAGGAGAAGTGAAAGGGGGAGGAGGTGTGTTTTCAGGAGAGGACGAAGGGCAGTAAGAGACTGTGCAGTCCTCATGTTGGCTGGCGGCTCATTTCATTTCCAAGACTTCTTCCAAACGAAAATCCGTCCAGCATCCAAACCCTTAAAAGTGCCTGGATGACCGCCTCATGTTTTGTTAAATGCTCTGAAGAGTCTGACATCAGTGTTGTGAACCACATCTCATTGTACGGCAATTAAACATGTTCCTGCCTACATCATCTGTAATAATATAATCTGAAACGTTGGCATGAAACAGGGAGCGCCCCACCTGAGGATAAACTTTGCTAGCACTGCTTGTTATTGGCCTGTCAGGACTCCCAATTAAGGTGTCTGTAATGAATCCATTCTTCTGACCACCCTCGTGTTTTTAGGTGCTATGCACGCTGGAATGATAATCAATGCCCACTCCCAGGAGCTGATCAATAACACCTCCCCCCTCAAGATCCCTGTGGGAGGCGAATCGGCTGTGCCTTGCCATCAGTCTCTCCTTCTCATCATCTCTTTCTCTCTCTCTTTCTCACTGCCTTGCATGTTTTCTCTTTCCCTCTCTTTTACTCCCTCTCCCTTCTTTTGCAGTGTTTCTCTTCCCCTCTCACTCTGTCTCTTTCTACCTGACATCATCTGTTTCTCTCTCTTTCTTACTGCCTCCCACATTTTTTCTTTCCCTCTCTCTTGCTCTCTCCCTTGTTTTGTGGTCTCTCTCTGTCTCTCTCTCTCACTCTGTTTCATTCTGTCAGTTTAGTTCATTGCAATGTACTTAACTCGTATGAGATGCATTTTGTAAAGAACAAAGCATAGCACAAATACAGGACAAACTAACAACAAATAAATGAAAGCTACACATGTGAAGATACACAAAGAACAGTTTGAGCACAGTAATTGTGAAATGACTGCTCTCTCACTCCCTTTCACTGTCTCATCCCTCCCTCTCCCTCTCTCCAGGTGACAGTGGAAGAGCACAGTCCCCTCGCCCACCTCACACGGGACCGCGCCAAGATCCCCCACGCGCGCCGCCTGCCCACCCGCGGACACCTCATGGCTGTGGTGGGTGTTCCTGTCGCACGCGGTCACATGATTCTTCTGAGTGCACAGCGCCAAAGAGTCTCTAATTCTCCTACTGGATCAAGGCAAACTCGGAATGCTGTGTATTCCAGAATACAGAATCCTGTGCACTGAAAATTCTGTCCCTGCATCTGAACATTCCATGGGCAGAACTTCAGAAAGTCCTTAACACCTCAGTGCCAGTTATCACTCGAACTACAGTACCAGTCAAAAGTTTGGACACACCTATTCATAGAAGGGTTTTTCTTTGTTTTTCACATTTTAGATTAGTAATGACATGAAAACTATGAAATAACACAAATGGAATTATGCAGTGACCAAAAAAGGTGAAGTTAAAAATATTTCATATTTTAGATTAGTCAAAGCAGCCAAAAAATATTTTAATTTTTTTTTAGAAAGAAACTCATTCATAGGCATCAAACAAACAAATGTGTGATAAAAGAAGTGAATCTAGGAGTGCTACATTTTCATTATCAGTGGGTTTATGTGGTGTTGAGGTGATGGGATTATAAGCAGATAATGGCTCTGTGGTTAGGTGCAGGTACAATCGGTGGCTATATTAAGATTTTGGAGGAGGTGGGACTCTTCGTGTGCAGGAAGCATCCGTTGGTGTGGGTGGTTATTTGGTTTTTTCTGAGACCACTGGGAAAGCTGCAGTGTTTATTCCTAAAACAAGGACTCTGGAAGATTAAAAATAATCAAAAAATGCTGCGATTCCCAGTAAGATTACACTCCAAAATAAAAGAAGAGGACTGTAATCTATGAGGTGATCAGGTACGGTTTTAATGACTTGTAAACCAACTTACCCACAAATAAAGATACTGATTTGCTGATTGATTTATCGATCGGTTAAATGATTGATTGATAATAACGTCTGCTCTGCCTGCAGGCGTCCACCTCCACGTCAGACGGCATGCTGACCCTTGACCTGATCCAGGAGGAGGACGGGTCGGCGCCGGAAGGGCGTGACCCGTGTGAGATCAGCATCAGGGTCGACCTGGATGACTCCTCCCCCCGGCTCGTCCTGGGGCGCCAGCGCTGCAACACGGACATCACGGGGCCCGCGCGGCTGTCCGCAGAGATCCGGGCGAAATCCGGGAGCCTGCCCCGCCGGTGCGAGCCATCCCGGGACTGGCGGCACCTGGAGGGGCAGTCCCGCACCCCGCAGCCCGGCAAGAGGCCGACCCCCTCCGAAAAGAGCCGCTGCGTCTCCATGGAGGAGATCCTCTCCCGTTCGGACGCGTTCGCGGCCAGGCGGTCCGGCCCCGCCCCCAGCCCCGCCCCCGCGGCCTCCGCCACGCCCCCGCTGCAGGAACTCATCTCCCGGAAGCTGGAGCGGACTCAGGAACTGCTGGGCGTGGTCCGGTCGCCGGAGCGCGGGGCCGGGGACTCGCCCTCCTCCCGAAAGGGCTCGGACTCGCAGGGGAGCCGGGCGGAGGCGGAGCAGCTGCTCCAGGAGGCGGTCTCTGCCTGGGACGAGGCGCGGGAGGTGCTGGAGGAGGTTAAGGAGCTGCAGGTGCTATTCCAGCAGCTGGACTTGGCTCCCGCCGTGCCTCTGACACCCTCACGGGACGGGACACTGAGGAACCCCCAGCAGACTCCGTAGAGGATCGGTGTGAGGTGAAACTGAAATCATGGGTCAGCCCTGCAAGCAGCAGCAGGAAGAAGAAGAAACACCCCAGGCACATGGAAATACGTCTGGTTTTCCTGTTACGTGTTGGCTTCTTGTTTTTTTTTGGACTGACTGCTGATGTCTGCATAGCGCTACTGCACCAGGAGGGTGCTGCTGCAGCCCAGGATTGTTATTTCAGGAGGGGGGGGTGTGACTCAGAGTGGGACAGTCCCTGCTAGAACAGTGGATCTCTTGGCTGGCTCGCCACAATGGGAATGTTTTCCTTTGAGGTTTTGTAATTTATTGGAGAGGTTCCAGAGCCATCTCATGGCCCCATTGCACTTTCTCATGGGCTGGAGGTCTGTTCTGTCTCTAAAGGATGCGTCTGGCACGACTTCTGCAATGTCCAAACCCAATAACTGCTCACAACCCTGCACCGGCATCACCGTCACGATACTCCATTTTAAATGAGATGCAGACTGTCTGCATCTTCATTGTCATATGTTCCTCAGCATGATTTTGACGTTTTCATGTTAGTTTGTTGCTTTATTTTCATTTGTTTTGTTTGACTCAGCTTTGATGCATGATCAAAAAAAATGGTCCACAGAAATCAGCCTGGCTTTGTTTCACTCTGGTTTGAAAGTGAAGGAGGAAAAGCCAGTTGAAATGATGATGAAAATGTAACAGTTGAACTGATTTTGGTCTGTGCTTTTTCATAGTTTAGGCAGCTATGCTACAGAGAACACAATGAAGTAACTTGACACTGGTATGAAATTTGAAATTGTGTAACATGTAAAATCTAGCCATATTTTTATTTCAGTCTCCTCTACATCTCAGCAACCATTGTGTAAAAATTCTAAATTAGTCCCAGAGCTGTGGGGGCCAGTGAGCTTCATAGAGGAGAGGCAGAGAACTTACCTGTACTACCCTGAAGTTGGGTTGGAATGTTTTGCACAATTAATGAGTGTACTAATTATAAATAAAGATTATGCATTAGCCGTAGATCCCTTTTTATCTTATTCCAACTTCCATGTTGTAGTTCTGCCTTTGTGTGTTTCAGATTTAATCATTTAATTTACAAAACAAAAACTAATTTCAAGTTAAAAAAACAAGCATCTCCAATCTGACCATTACCGTCAGAATTATTTCATGCAACCTGATATCTTAGTTATACTTACAGCCATTTAACACGCAGGTAAAGCTTTCATGCTGAACACAATGGTGTAAAAAGGAAGCAGTTGCTGATGGGTGATTTGTGCTGAAATTGATATGGTTGTGAAGCAAGAAATTCAGGTTCAGGATCATTGAGTTAAGCTGAATTCTCTGCCTCTCCTGTTTGTAGCTCACCAGTCTCTATCCCAGAGAACCTGAGAGTTGTGTGTGTATGTTGATGTATGGAATATTCACTGTCAAGCACTTTGGTTGAGAGCAATCACTTAAAAAATGCAAAGTGACACTGAAGATGTGGAACATGTCCACTAAACCAAGCGGGCTAGAGACCAGAATGTGATTGACTAACTGTGCTGGAAAAACAAAACAAAAAAAAAAAAAACTTCACAGCCTTCCTTGCCTGGTGTGGTGCCCAGCTGCATCGTGGGAGTTTGCCTCTGTAATGCCTCAGATCAAACCAATAAACATTGCTTTACCATCACAGACGAGCACATGATGTGTGACAAGTCAGACAGTACTGAAAGGTGTTCCTTTCCAGGTCTCTTTTCCTGTGTTTTAAAGATTGTGCATTTTTAATGAGTTTGCCACTCTCAGGCTGTGAAATTCCTGTAATAAAAACCAAACAGGTTTTTTTTTTTTGATGCACTTTCAAGAATGAAAAAAACACACACACACACACAGCTGTCCCGGTTTAAGAAGGCGAAGCTTTCCCAAAACACCATTGTGGAAACACCTTTCTGTCAGTCTGCATCACAGACCCTCAGATGTAGCTACAAAAAGCAGGGGAATCTATAATCTCTCTAATCATTTTTCCTCTCCAGCTATCAGACTGAAACACAGAGAAAGCCCTGACAGCACAAGGTGTACCTGGCTGTGAGAACAAATGCAAAATGGGCACACGTAAACACTAGAAATAGAATGCTAGCATCCTTTATTCTGGACCTCTAACTGCAGTTTTGAAATGAAATTCAGATCCTCTGGAAGACATCCACAAGCATTTGAAAATGACAATGAACCGCATGTCTCCAGCACATGCTTACTTAATCAGTGAATCAGGGAACCTGATCTATAAATGCTTGGTTTGTCCAACCAGACACTATTTTTCTTGGTTTGAATATACATTTATAAGAAAAGGAGTTTTGCTGGTGCCCTTCTAAAAACTGTCTCCGCTGTGCGTCTATGACTAACTCAGGTACGTCATACAGGGTGTCTTACAGAGGCACGAAGGAGCCCCCATCAAAATGAATGCACCGTAGTGGGAGGAGAGGATTTCCATTTATAATCATTATGCAAAACACCGCCAGAACAGGGACTTATTATAGGATCATTACTACATGCCTGATGAAGGAGTATTTTTCCCGAATGGAGAGATTAAGACGGGAGCTGCAAGGGGGTGTGACACATTTATTTTTATTAAAAATAATCACAGGGTGATCATGCCTCTCCCTCTCCCACCCCCAAACTCCCTGGCTCCCTCTACACAAACACGCAATTATCTTAGAATTAGCATTAATATACATGGTGTGGCTGGGATACTGCAGTCATTTTTAGACTCTGCACAACAGCATCTTGCTTTGTACAGATGTTGGTAAGAGCGGCTTAACATAGTGACTGGAGAGCAAAGATTTGTGAACGCCCAGGAGGGCTTGTATAATGCTCTGAGTGACTCACATATTTGAATGAATCATAGCGTTTTCGGCTGGAGTTAAAAGCCTTTTGATTGATTCATAGCAGTTCGTGATTGACAGAAAATGGGTCAGTAGCATACAAAGCATCACTCTCTTACAGAAACTTAATCGTGATTCACAATCAGGTCATTATGGCCAGTGTACGGTTAGAGAGGGACTAGAGCAGGGTAGCCTGGAGCCAGCATGCTCTCCACACAACTGAAGCCACTCGTGACACCCCATTACCCAGAGCTACGTAAATGCAAACCCATACCGCGCAACTACAAAGCACTGAGATGTAAACAGAAAAGACACAAGACGTCAGTGAAAGCAAAAAAAATATATAAATAAAAGGCAACTAAATAAATAAATGAGAAGAAGCACAATACGTTAAAATGAATGAGCGGTGCATCACTAGAAACGAATGCGAAGGCGAAGAAACAGTAGAGTAAATAACGGGCCATCGGTAAGGGTTTGGGCTAGTTTCTGATTGCAGTGTGATTACATGAGAATGCAACACACAAACAAGGTTGAAACATGATTACAAACAGCCCCCAACACACACACATGTACACACACACACACACACACACACACACACACACACACACACACACACACACACACAGAGGATGGGTTAGGGCAGCTAGTGCCATTCAGCTAGGAATTTTCTGCTAAAAAAATGTCAATACAGTAGAATCTGTGTGGATAGTCTGACACGTGTCAGATACTGTAGATCATGTGTACCATGTTACTCTCAGCAATAACCATGATCTAACATGACAATGCAACATACAAACAAGGCTGAAACATAGTTACAAACAGCCCCCGACACACACATGCACACACGCACGCACGCACACACACAAACACATTGAGGATGCATCAGGGCAGCTAGTGCCATTCAGCTGGGAATTCAAAAACACTGCTAAAAAAGTAACAAATGTCACAGAGTAGAATCTGTGAAGATAGAGAATGTATTTCTAACACGTGTCCGATACTGTTGATCAGAGAGTCTTGTGTAGCATGTTACTCTCAGCAATAACCATGACCTCAGACCTCCTGCAAAAACCTGGACATGACACTACAGAACAATCAACAAATTAATTTTTAAAAAATCATCACATATAATGCTTGTGTTTAGAGTATCCAGACAGTCCATGCTATGTATTGATAGTCTCTTGATAATGATTGCTGCATCCTCTCTCAGCTGCTGCCAATATAAAGCTGCAGAAATCATCAATAATCATATTTCCTGTGATCACAAACACGTTTGGTCACTACCTCATACATGGTTACATAAATCTGAGGAGTTTTTTTTCACACTTCTGATGAAACTTAACCACAGTCATTCAGTTCAAAGAAGAGAAAGACTGTGTGTAGGAGGAACTGAGCAAGATTCAGAGGAGTTCAGCATAAACTGCTCTCAATGGTGTTTCTAATTCAGGTCTGGGAGGGTTGGGGGATGGCCATCCAGGCATTGATCTGCGTGTGCATAGACAACATAAGAAATCAATGCAGTTTTAGTTTAGTTTTAGTCCCTCTGTTCAGCGGTTATTAACCTCTTCACACCATTCTGGCACAGAGCCCTCGCAGGTTTGCAAAAACGAAATAAAATAAATGATCTGTGAAAATCCCCTAATGTCTTTGCATTCCTTTTGTTACAACAAAATAAAATGTTTCTTATTATACTAATATAAAGTAAATGTTCACAAAACAGTTTTATCTCTCTTTCCTGCTGAGTTTTAATTGCAACGGTTCAATTGATGCTGTAAAAACACTAAACAAGGATTTGTGCATCCATTGCTTTGTTCTCTTTCTCTAAGTCCCCAGAAACAGCCTGTTAATTATAAAAGCATTTTCAGTGATATTACCCGGCCTTCACCAAAGAAACACAAATTCATGATTAATTCATAAAGGCTGTACAATAAATATAGAAATATTTTAATATTTAATACTTCAATTGCTGTGTATTTGCTACATGAATTGAACTTGTTTTTACATCATGTTAGATTTGTATGTGGACAATGGGAGTGGAAGGGGGAGGATGAAGGGTGTGTGTTGGGGCCTCAGGGTTGGGTGGGGTAGAGAGGGGTTGAGTGCAGTGGGTTTTGGGGAGGACCAGGGAGTGGCTGAATGGGGTAAGGGTAGACTGTAACGGGGTGACTGTTGGGGGGTCTGCTCTGCAGTATCTCAATAGGACTTGCGGACCTTAGAGCTGCTGTCCAGATGGCCCCCACATACAGCAGAATCAAACGGCTCGGCCCTGTGGGACCAAGCTCACGGCAAAACAGACCGGGGGCGGGGGTGTGGGGGGGTTGATTGTCAGTTGATTGTACTCCCCTGCATTCTTATCCCCCACACTCTACATCCTGCAGGTGTAAGAAACAGAAACTGAAGGAACTGTCAGAACTCCCATCTGTGCATTTCGGATACCTCTGCATCTCTACTGAAAACTCCCCCCCCCCCCCAACAGGGACACTACAATCACAGGTGTCCATTTCACTGCGGGATTCGACAAGCTAGCAGAGGTGCATGCTGGGAAGGAGTTCCCACTGGACCTGATGCCCCCACTGTTTCCCCAGCTGTTGTTCTAAGTGCTTGTGGGTGGGGTGAGCTTTACTCTCTGCTTAGCATGATTTTACATACAGCAGCAGCTTTGAAAAAAAAAAATTTCAGAGTTGAAATCCTGACTTTACCCCTCCCCCCTTTATCATGAACAAAGAGCCCAGGAGCTCAAGAGTTTGACCTTCATGGGACACTGAAAGAAACACAGATGAGTGCAAAGCTTCAAACAGATTTAATGTGATTTAATGTCAGCATTTTGTTTGCACTACAGTTATGTTCACATTGGTAAGGTCTATTGCATTACATCAAACCGAAAGCCATTCTTTTGTAGTGACAGTTCTGCAAATTGCCATAAATGCATCTATCAGTTTCGTTGCATTGCTCTGAAATAGACCATAACCCAATTTTTCCTGCACTAACCTGTGCCAAGAAACACAAACCAGCCAATCAGGTGGTGAGGGGGATCTTGAATGAGCTTCAAACAACACATCCTTAGCAACACACACTGCATCTGTATCCAGCACAGAGAAGATGCTCCTTTCCAGCATCTCTGAATATCTCTGAATATTAATAACAGCATTTTACTGGACATGTTTTCCAGCTCATCCTCTCCCACTCTGTGCAACAATGCATCTCCTTGTGTTGGGCCATTCACTGTGTCAGCGTGAACATACCATTATTCAGTCTGTCAGATCTGTCCAACAGTCATTGGTTTCTGTCTTCATCTTTCATCACTGAACTGGACGCAGTGGCTGCTGTAGTTGTCAGTCAGATGCTTGAGAGGCATCTCTAAAGCCTTCAGGTCTGTGGGTGCCTGGGACCAGGTCTGGGCTCTGCTGTGTCAAAGCCAGCAACAAAGGGCATCTGAAATCATGCTGCTATACCTCTCTCATACATACCTTTACACACTAATACTAAGACTCACAAACTTTTACTTACACACACCTGCACATAGACAATTCCTCAGTGACAAGCAACTGTTTACCAGTACACATATATAGCATACGCGCATTACGTTGTACATTACATTATTGGCATTTAACAGACGCTCTTATCCAGAGCGACTTACATAGGTTACACTTTTCTACAATGTTATCCATTTATACAGCTGGATATTTACTGAGGCAATTGTGGGTTAAGTACCTTGCCCAAGGGTACAACAGCAGTGCCCCAGCGGGGCATCAAACCGGCAACCTTTCAGTCACAAGTCCTGCTCCTTAACCACTATGCTACACTGCTGCCCAAAATTTTGCATACTTCATGTTAAGTTCTTCTTTCTAAGTCATCCAAACACACATGCTTGTTTTTGGAAGTGTAGCCATTATTGAGGGCAGTACAATTGCATTTCAAAACATACCGGTTTACGACGAGGATGGGATTCGAACCCACGCGTGCAGAGCACAATGGATTAGCAGTCCATCGCCTTAACCACTCGGCCACCTCGTCTGCTTACAGACAGACAGACAGACAGACAGACAGACAGACAGACACACAGACACACACACACACACACACACAGACACACACACACACACACACACACACACACACTGCAGATAATTATGCTACATTATATGTATCAAAACTAAAATATGAAAGCAGTGCAGTGATAACTCATGTTACAGTTGACCACAGTGTGTACTGATATATATTGCTTTTTGTGAAGCCTGTTGGCAGCGAGTGTCAACAGAACTTTCCGGCACTTTTTTACTTGGAAAATGTCAGTGTTGCATCATCCTTTTTACATTCTGAGGGTCGTGAGGTGAGATCACTGAATCACTGTTATGCAAGGAGGTAACAGGAGGTATCTGAGAAGTACAGGACGTGCTTACAGGAGCTTTTTCTCGACTTTGATCGACCGTAACGGGTTATTGGGGCCAGGGGAGAGAGCAGCCTGCCCTGGCTTGCTGTTACCACTTAAGATTGAAGAGGAGACAGGGGAAGGAGATGATTCACGTTTGTCGTGACTCTGCTTGCCAGAGGTAAAGACCCAGACTCTTGTTTTGTGAGCGGCTGTCTTTTTTGTGTCACTACAAGAACCTCCGAGATGCCGGCTTGATGTCCGCGTTCTAGTCCCGTCCTTAGCAACAAGCACTAAAAATACATCCCGCCGACAAAACGACAAACCTCGATCATGTTCTGCAGCGATATAAGACCCAGGCCCCCAGGGGGCTTAATGTATCGCATTTTCAGGTGGATGCATACTGCACGGGTGCTTATAAAAATAATATGACAATAGAAGGCTTTTAGCGACACCAGGGCCTGAATATTTCAGAGGCTGGGGACGGGACCGGCCTCACAAGTCAGCCCGTCCTCACGGAAGTCGTAGATATAGGGTTAAGGGAGCGGACGGGGCGTTCTCTCTCTGAGGACGGAGAAAGAACCCGGTGTTCTAGAACATCTGTCCTCACAAAAGAAGCTTCTATCACATACTCGAAAGAGACTGTTTCTAGCCAGTGAAGTCACTCATCCAGTACATCGATGACTGTTGCTTTCAGTGAGACGCCCAGTCTAGCAATTCTATATCTATGACAGAGGTTGAATAGCTTTCCATTACCATAGCTATCCATGCATGAGTTGGAGAAAGGATCAGATGAACTGCAAAATATCTGCTTCTGCAAAGCAGAACACCACAAAAGATGGCCTAAGCACTTTGCGAGCCTCCTCAAATCTTTAGATCTTTCTCTTCAAGTCTGGATACAAGATGCCAGACACCATTTTGGTCTTCCTCAGAATGTGTCTTTACTTGTCATTTCAAAATGACTTGGTACTTGTCATCTCAAATATTTTTAAGGGATTCTCCCAGTGTGATTTTTTTCAATGTTTAGTTATTTTTAACGTTTAAGTTAAAAGGTTAAAAGGTTAAGACTGACATTGTTCCAGGAGCTGTGAGGTGTTTTAGGGCACCATTTCACTTGCTGATGTCAAATTTGGGTCTTGACAGAAACGTAAAAACCAACAAATACAATGCCTGAAAATGTCAGTCTGTCAAGACTAGCTGGTCCTCTCTGTTCTATTTTAGACAGCCCTTCTGGGGAATTCTAAATGGTAACACTAGCTGGGCTGAATGACCTGTTCTTGTCAGTAAACTTCCTCTTATCTAATGTTGTAAATGATTTCACAAGTTGAATTCAGAAATTGTTCTGATTTCATTTGGCAGAGGAAGACTCCACCAGCAACACAATAACATGGTAACGGCCACACTGCTTGATCCTTTATGCCTTATATGCCATCTCTCCTCTCCTGGTGGGGAATATGCTTTGTCAGGTTGCCAATGCAAGACGAACAACCATCAATAGGTACAGGTGCACAGGTGAAAAGGACAAACCAAAGCTGAACTACTTTAAAACATCCACAGCATTTTGTAAATGAACAACACATTTGGTAACGAGTATTCCTAGACTTAGATGGTGAATCCATATTAAAGCATCTACAAAGGAATCATTTAATACAATCAAAGCATTATTGAATCATTAATAATAATCATTGATTCAATAATTGTATATGATGTTATATATGGTATAATTCATAGCGCGCATCTGTTTTAAGCAGGTTCAGAGCTAAACACCACCTTTTCTGTGTTTTGACAAAGCTGTTTTGGAAATTCTGTCTCAGATTTTTCAGTGCGACTTGTTTGAAATGTGCAACTCGTGTTGTACCCCACCTGCTGCGTCGCCTGCAGTTGCACCTTATGAGCTGGTGCTCGCATTCTCCCTGATGCCCCCCCAAGTACCTCTCACACCTGCTCTCAGCCTCATTTAGGATGTCTGTGTAGGGAGTTCAGCCAAACACACACTAAAAGTTTGCGGTGAGCAACCCCTTGTGATTCCTCCCCTGTACAGTCGCTGTGGGGTCAATGGAATCAGGGTACGAAGCCCTCCCTGACCGATGAGGCTGAACGGTGTCCAACCTAACAGCGCGTGCAAGCCCGGTATCGATCGAAGTGGTTTGCTTACAAGCCGATAAAACGTGGAACTGGATAGGGGGCGATTTCTCCCTTTAATGAAAGCGCTGAACTAAAAACAGGCACCATTAACACTTCAGCCATCTGGCTCGTGATTACGGTTAACAGGGATCTGAAGACTCAGCCGCACAAAGGCGTTGTGGTTGCTACCTAAAAAAAAAAAAAAGCCTTGAGGCAAAAGCTTGAAAATGGCTAACGGCTTTCTTGCTCATGCAATATTCATGATTCACAATGCATTCTGTATATAATTAAATGTCTGGCATGAAGAGGGTCCCTCCGTCCAAATTAGAACCCCTTCCCCCCCAGATCTACAGAGGAAAAATTGACCATTTCTTCACAGCTCTACAGTATCAGTGTAAAAACGATGGCGCACTGCCACAAAGCTGTCAGCTGCTACGGTAGCATGTCTTTCCTTTGTTCGGCCGTCTCTCTGTGCTTATGATACAGCACACTCCAACTGAGTGTTTTGGTTTTTCCAACCTTTCGGGCTAATCCATTGTGCCATCTTTTCGCTCCTGACACGACAGCCGCACACTGCAGCCGCATCAGTTGTTAATTTTTTTGGCCGTCCCCGGGGGAGGTGTGGTGAGATGGTCAGGGAGATTCCAGGTGGTGTCCAGGGCCGTGATTGGATGGGGGGATAGAGGGAGCAGTGATTAAGCACTGAGGTCTCGGGGGAGGGAACCCACAGCTGCTGGGCTTTGTCCCCCTCTGACTCACATGGGATCCAGTGTTGAGTGGGAGAGAGTCAGCCATGTGTGAGAGAGAGAGAGAGAGAGAGAGAGAAGAAGAGATGGAAGGAGAGAGAGAGACAGAATGAGCCTGTGAGAAGGAGGGACAGGGAAAGACACACCGAAGAGAGGTGGTGAGAAAAGATCAGGGAGGGAGTGAGAGAAACACAAAGAGAAAGAATGTGTGTTTGTGTCTGGAGAGTTATGCACTCCCACATACCACCCATACATATGTATACATATCCAGAATTTGCAGCTCACATAATGTCCCTTAATTATTAGGTAGAAATGCTAAAACTGTCAGCGGGCACATCCTGAATTTTCACCAGGCACTGAGGACAGCGAGGGTGAACAGACAGTTTGGGGCAATACACATACTCAGCGTGCAGTGATGTCAGAGCTGTACATAGGTCACTGACCTCAGGTCAGTACATCACCTCTGCTGCTATACAACCAGCCGTGACCGTATGCGCTTTGTGGAGATGCTTTAGCTATCGTTGCTGACTGACGTAATGTTTTTACAACAGCTGTACTTTCTTTACAGTCCACTGCAGCGTCAGCGCCAATATTTCATCACCACCCGCTCTCCTCTCCAGACAGAGAACGGAATGCCGAAACCATCAAGACCTCCCGAGTGCTTATTTGGAGTGTGTGTGTGTGTGTGTGTGTGTGTGTGTGTGTGTGTGTGTGTGTGTGTGTGTGTGAGAATGCGCTGCCATCACATGGGGGGATGGGTGAGGAGGCTGGAGATACATGCACGTGGGAAGCCTCCTCAGACTGGGGGAGACATACTGTAACACCACAACAGAAGCCAAACAGCATTCAAAGCCACTCAAACAACCCTTACTCCTCTCGACCAAGGGGTTTTCCATATAAGGCATGATGCAGCCGGTGCCTTTTGATTGGCTGGCTGGGAAACATACAGATATGAAGGGGAGGAGGGTCACAGTGTGTTGGGGGGTGGTGAAGTATATGATTTTCAATGGTGATGCTTAAACAGTGGGCCATCATAGAGGGATATAAAGATGAATCATCTCACTAAACTTCACATCACTCAGCTGTGTACAAACAGTGTTGCAGGATGAATGGTAACATGAATTTTCCATAATTAAAACCACTAACATTAGCCAACATGTCATTTACAAGTAAGTTAAATAATATTTGTACATTAAGTATATACAATGTCTATAATTATTAATATAGGTACTATTTGAGAAATATAACATTGAAATTTAAGGAACACATTTTTGATAAAAAAATATGAAATACTTTACAATACATGTAATTTCATAATATATTCTATAATATTCTGCAGACCACAGTTTGGATAACATTATGATTAAGAAGATGGACTTTTAACTCAGAGGTTGCAGTGTCTGATCCCAGAAATTGCAATGCAAATTGGCAAGACACTTCATCTTAATTGCTCCAGCAAATATCCATCTGTATAAATGGAACCTATGTGAATATGTAACCTATCAGAGTTGACCTGGATGAAGGTATCATCTAAGCACATGGATAACACTGCACATTTGACTACCTTAGCAGATGCTGTGATCCAGAGGAGCTTACATACTTCATCCATTCATACAGAAGGATCTTTACTGAAGCAATCTGAGTGACTTCCCTTCTCCAGGGGTACAACTGGGAATTGAGCCAACACCCTTTGGTTTAGAGGCTCTGCTCCTTACCACTGCACCACACTGCTGGCTTAATGCACTGTACTCTACAAACCCCTACACACACACATGCACCATCAAACATAAAGGCAGAAACACTCACAGAATACCCCAGAAACTTACAGACAGATGTTAGCCATGAGTACATAGAGATCTCTGAAACAGTCAGCTAAGATACTCCTACTGCAGATTCAGGAGTTTGCCCATAAAGAAGGCAGCATAACATACAAACATAGATGAAGATGGATATGCTTATGTTCTATTGTGCCGGAAGTTGCTCTGGGTAAAAGCATCTGCTAAATCAATGTAGTGTAATGTAACGTAAGAAGTACGTATGCTCAAAGATCTCCCTCTGTCTGAACTGTATGCTGTTAATAACACAGTGATCCCTGTGTTTCGATAAGTGAAGTCCCAAGCTTGACTTCTTTCTCTAATGAGCCCACGCTTCAAGCAGCAGACTGAATACCTGCATGGGCTCACAAGAGGGTACGAGAGGAATGACTCACAGACAGCGCAGGTGCGCCTCTCTGAATCCCGAATTTTCTGCACTCTGAATTTCAGCGATAAATGCGGATGAATCAGCAGCAACAGCTGGGGTGGAACGACTGCGTCAGAGAGAGACCCCCAAATCTGATTACAGAGCAACCTGATATCCCGCTGGGCAATTAAATATGCACCACATTTCACAGGCCTCAATAATGCAGAGGGACTCTATGATCACTGCCTGCATTCCCTACAGGAAACCACATCACACCAATGTGCAGAAAGCGCTCGCCTGGTGCCCATCTTTTGTCTCTGTATTCTGGGATGAGGCCTTCAAAGTTGCAGATAATTCAGAGGGTGTGTGTGTGTGTGTGTGTGCCTGTATGTGACTGTAAGTGTGTGTGTATGTGTGTGTGTGTGTTTGTGTGAACGTGAATGTATGTGTCTGTCTGTAGCTGTATATGTGTGTCTTTGTGTGAGTATGTGTGAATGTTGTGATGCAATGTTGGTGGTGGTGTGGTATATTGGTAATGAGTACAGCTTATAACTGAGAGGTTGCCAGTTCAATTCCCTGCTAGAGGCGCTGTTGTTGTGCCCTTGGGCAAGGTACTTAACCCAAAATTACCTCAGTGAAAAAATCCAGCTGTGTAAATGGACGATATGTAAAATCGTAACCTCTGTAAGTTGCTCTGGATAAGAGCGTCTGCTAAATGACAATAGTGTAATGTTGAGTAACAAAGTTCCCTGGCCACTGAAGTGAGGAGGATCCATGCAGAGTACTACAGCTTCACTTTGACAATGCTGTCAAATCACGGTGCTCCACATTTGCTGCACAGCTAAAAGCATGTCAAAGTTCATCATCACTGCTCTGCAACTCGCTGCCAACAGCGGAGAGCAGCTCAGAAATATGGGCTCTATCGCCACCTAGTGGAAGAATGTGTTCACAACTTCAATTTAAATTGAACCACGGCGTTTTCTGTTCCTCGCCAAAGGGCCCTCATTTTTCATGAAGCAAAATTTAAAAAAAGTTAATGTCCACAATCTTTTGTGGTTCTGTGACCAAATAAACAGTGACTGAAGTCTCATACAGACCCTCAAATGCATTTTGAAGTCTTTCTCTGTGGATTGAAGACTCACCCATCTCACACAGGGAGGCACAGTACTGCAGTCACTGAGGTACTGTACGCTTGAGCTAAAACACTTGTGCTGTGCAAATGGCTGACTTGCAAACTGTAAACAATATAAGTTGCCCTTGATAACAGAATCTGACAAGCAAATAAAAAAAGCTTTATGCTTGTAAAGTGGTTAAAATGCCTTCAGAGAATCATAGTCTTACAGAAATTTCACACTGAGGACAGCAACTTTTAGGAGGATTTAAAATTTTCCACAAAATTCACAATGAATGAATCCAATAGCCTTTGTCAGTCTTTTAAAATCAGATCTCCTACCATACCATACCAATAATTCTCTCAATCTAATCTGGCCTGCCCATTACCCCTTTATGGACATTACATTCCAAAGTCACAATGAGAAACAATAAATATACAGATTTTTTACTTAATTATGTCTTTGTGAAGCGGTGGGGTATGCTGGGGTAGGCTAATGATACTAGATATTTGAATAAAGCAGTGAGATAAGCCCCTCAGTAGTGAGAATGCTGGGATGCAAGAGAATGTGTTTAAAACCAGGAACCTACCTTTGGTGGTACCAAGGCAGGATAATCAATTCATTGTGATGTGAACTCCCATAATATGTTGATCCAGCTGTGAATATCCAAAGGGGCTGTGGAAAACACTGCATTGCACAACAAAAGTTGATAGTACCATGTATCATCAATAAACAGTATTTCACTGAAAATTAAGTCACACTTCAATCTAAGCTTGTGCTTGGTGTTTGTAACAATGAACTGCCTATCCAGTTGATAAAGGTTGATTGTTTAATTAGTAATTGTTACTGTCTGTGTGTGATCAGCTATTGATTACTAGCAACACCTGCCTAACTGAAGGCACATTAAATACAGGTGTGTGGCAGGAGAGCAAGAGAGCTCACTTTTTCTGCAGTTCACTGTGAGGCTGGTTCTTCTGTTTGTGGATTTTTTAAAAAATAAATTACTGTTGTGGGTATGTTTTCTCATTTTTTGGTGAGAAGCCTTGGCCAGCTTCATCACAGGAGAGAATAACCATCACAAGAGTAACTTCATGACCCTTTATCAAGCATAAATAGGGTTTGTGTTACAGCATCACTACTACAGTGTTTTATGATGGATAATATACAGGGCATATTATGTCATAAAGCTAAAACATGCATGTGAAATTCTGCTGTGTCACTGTCAGCTGTGAGAAGGCACATTTGTTTCTAACTGCTTTGTAAGGTATCAGCATCATGCCCATGAATATATGCTTCATGAAAACCTGATGAAGTTCCACATTATACAAAGTGTGACCAAAAACAATTACAGTGAAGATAACACCACATTATGAACGGTGGTACACTTATGACAAGAAACTCAGTAACGCAGCCAACAGTAACACTGTTACTAATGCTGTTGCTCGTTTAAATTGAATGGATACACTTATAGTCTATTGTGATGGAAGTCACTCTGGAGAAGAGCATCTGCTAAATGCGTGTAATGTAATGTACTGTAGTGGTGTGAAAATAATGTTTGCAAAGGTTTTAAATACAATCCCACACTGCATGTGGAAAAGAGCAGGCCCAGAACACACTCCCACACCCACAGGATCGCACTGTAAGTTTTCGTAGGTGTTGTCATTTAATCTTGTGAGCATTGCTTGAGTAGTGTGGACGGACTTTGGGTGGGCAGGCAAACTGACAGACAGAGGGAGACAGACAGAAGCTGGTGATTCACCCTTAGCCATGATGACTCAGGTCCCCACAGCTTGCTTCTGGGCAGAGGAGTCCACAGTCCAGGCGAAATGCTGGATGCTGAAGGCTGTTATTGTTTGGTGTGACTCAGTCGGGATTTTATCCCACAACCTCTGGCCTCAGACCGAAACTCTCCGACCTGGAAACCCACTGAACCAGAGGTGCTGAGTAACTGGCTGCTGGAATGCTTACTGCAACACAGGGAACCCAGCAGAGAAACCAACACCTCAGACGGCAATTCCCCCCCGCATCCTACTCCTCTGCAACTTCAGCAAACTGTACTCTGCTGTGGCTGTACTGCAGAAAAACAGCTTTCTATGCAGCACTGTCTTTAACCAGCCGAACACATGAATTTAGAATTTCACCTCTGATGTTGGGATAGCTTCAAGTTAGGAATTCCATCACCAGACAGCTGCTCTGTTCTGGATCATTTCCAGACTCGTTTCTATGAAGAGATAAGAAGGAACGTGACCTGGGTTTGGAGTTATGGTATAGACATACTCATCTTTTCTTTAAAAGTGGGAATAACCCATTTTAGTCACAGCGGTACTGATGTTTAACAGAACACATTTTGATATGTACAACACTTTTTTGATTAAATGCAAATATGCTATGACTTGGGATTATTCTTAGGATGGTTCTTAGTGAAATTTGGCACTTGCATGCTAAAATCGTACAGCAGCTTAATTTCATAGTTTGAGTCCCATGAGCAATGAGTATAATTCTGTTGAATACCTTATGAAGCTTGAGATATCATTTTCTGCAACTTCCCTTTTGTTGCAGGAGTAATGAGGGATTACCCATACCAATGAAAAATGATCATTCAATAACACAGAGTGCCACCATTGAAATTAATAAATGCAACCACTACAAAAAAAAAAATCAGTGCAAGTGCCATTCAATAAGGATACAAATGGCAAAGACACCAGACTGAAAACACAGGCAGGACACAAGCAGATGAAGAGGACTTTACTGTGCCATGGTAAGAGCACCAGAGTTTATTTAATCTGTCCGTAAACAGCAACGATGGCAAACAGAAGCATGGCAAGCGGAGAGGAAAACTGTCCTGACGGCAGTCCTCACAAGGTCCTCATATTTACAGGGCAGCACCAGTGACCAGTGGCTGTCACCCCACGGTTTGGAGATCGTTGCCAAGTCCAAGGTGGAGACACAAAGTTCAGTTGTGCTCTTCTAAAAACTCATATGGTGTGCCATCCCAAGGTCTGCAGATTCTGCAGTGACCCACTCGTACAGCGGGTCAGCTTTTCCTGCTGTTTTCAAACCGGTACTACGTGCACTGGGCTTTTCGGTATACGGCTCGGAGATCGTTGCCAGGTCCTGAGGTGGCAATGCAAAGCTCAGTTGCGCATTTCTGAAACTCACATGGTGTGCCAGCCCCGGGTCTGCAGATCCCGCAGTGACCCACTCATAGAGGTCAGCTTCTCCCACTGGTCAGAATGGTAGTATGTACACTGGGCTTTACAGTGCAGGTATGGGGGGACCAACTGGCTGCACTGACACCAGGTGGGGGCATTAGCTATGAATATGGCATGTGCTAAGCATTAGGTGTGAGCATTGTATTCACGCCCCACACAGACGGTGTAACTGCAGTCCTCCAGGGCCGCGGCAGCTGGCAGCTCTACTTCCACCCTCATCGCTAAACTACTGCCCCTTTATCACAGCTTCCAGACAACCTGGCTTTCACTCCCATCAATATTTAACATTAAGACACCAGCAGTGTTCAGACAGGCAATGACATAATTTGCCTGTAGATGTCCATACACTAACTTACTGGACATTAACCTTTGCTCAAGGGTATAGCAGTAGCGCCCCCTGATGGGATATGAACCCTCATCCTCCTGGTTGCAAGTCCTGCGCCCAAACCAAAACACTGCAGTGCTGCTAAATAGTTGTACATCCTGCTGCAAAAGGAAAGTCGCAACATATAAAACCCTTTTTCATAATGAACTGTCTAGCTCTACAAAGGAAAAAATAATCAGTGCCCAAATCAGTTACTAAATTTGAGCGTGCAGCGAATTCCATGAATCAGTGTGATTACTAACTTGTACAAATTCAATACACACGATGATTGCTGCGCTCAAATCATATGCCTCTATAATCATATTTCCGCCGTTAAATGTTGACAAGGCAAATTTTAACAAAATAACTTACTGCAGAATGGAAACAGGACAGCACTCATCTATAATCATTTTATCAAATCATTAATTTATATAATTGCTACAACCTCTATAATATTTCAATGGTTAATTGTGTTGTCAATGCAAATTTTAACAATTTACTGCAACATGGAAACAGAACAGTAAACAAACAGTCTGAGCCCTGAAGCTCATGAATAATGACCCGAAACACCAGTGAAATCCCTGCCTCTGAACACTCGCTCATCAGTGAAGCACAGAATCAAAGATTTATTAAATCCATTTTTATTTTAAAGCATTTGTTTTTATTTAAAAACCCTCTTAGGTTTACAGCACACAAATGCCAAACACAGAACTGTCACAACAGCCAAGGACCGAAAATAAAACTAGATACTGAGTGTGGTGGTCTAGAGCTTTACTTTCTGACCTGTGCTTTGTATTAAAACCAGTTTAAAAAAAAAAAAAACATTTACACAGGAGATACACCAGACAGTTGGAACAGATACTATATACATATTGCCATACAAACAATAGATTAAAGTTCTCACTCTGTAAAATACCAAAACATGAAGAGAAAAAAAAAAAAAAAAAAAAAAAAAACCTATGTGTGTCCACAGCCTGGCAAAGGTTAAGAGGTACACGGTAATACGATTCAATCCTTCCACAAAGTGGTTGAACTTCAGCTTCTGATAAAGTTTGAGCTGCTGTTGGTCATGATCTAGTTTTAAAATCTACGTTCAAGGTGAAATAAATGTTTGCAAGTTTAAAAAAACATTGTGAAATTCATTATTACAGTTAAAGCCCAAACTGCTCGGCTTCAGGACTGAACCGCACTTGAACCGTGTTTGTGGTTTGATTTCTACGAGCGGTTGTGGTTCTGGACACTGGCTCCACAGGAAGTCTGGGTTGTGATTAATGTTTTTTTTTCTTTAGCCCTTCAAGGTTTGAGACGCTGCCTTTGAATCTACCCAGCTTTCCCCAGGACCAGCACCGGTGCCTAAAGAGAAATCCAAACAACCTTCCAGTACCTCCCTAAAACATGATTCACCTCTTGCCCACCCAAACCCCTTAAACACGAGGCTTACCGCTGCTGCTGCTTGACTAACCTGAAATGGAGAAGGATTTTCACAGAGTTAAAACTATCGATACAAAAGTCACTGAGAAGGGGCATGTACAAAAACGGCGCGATGTGATCAGGAGTAGAAGAGGTTCTGGGTGCGCTCAAAAACAGAGTGCTTCTCACAGCAAAAGTCTCCGGCCACCTCAGAGCGCTGCCACCTTGTGGCGTTAGCTGGAAGTGCGCCACCTCCATCCCAACCGCGGTGTAACCCAGAGAGGTAGACATACAGGTTGACTCTGGGCTGACTCGGAGACCAAGGCCAGGGTCACGATCGAGCCTGCTGGCAGCGATGCTCTTATTTCAGCCTGTTGAGTGAGATCAATGAGTGCAAGAGGACTTCAGAAACAAGGAGGAATAAACTGCTGCTGTTACTGTTAAAACCCGTTTAGCCTGAATCGAGCCTACGCCGCACCTCTGCACAGACACTGCAGTGTCGGATCGCCAAACTCACACCTGCCCTGTGTGTGCACAATACTTAGGGTGGGAAATAAACCTTGGAATGATTGTGTTGATAAAATCTTTCCTTTTTTCTGACAAAGCATATGTAAAAAAAAACAAAAACAAACAAAAACCCCAAAAAAGTAACACTTAGCCTCTACAGTGATATCTATGGTATACAAAGAGAAAACAAATCGGCAAGAACACACTTCCTGTGGACGTTCTACAGCTTGGAGATCACACTTCCTGTGGACGTTCTACAGCTTGGTTCTGGATCCGGGGGGGGGGGGCTGAGCTCCTGGGGATCACATGGGGGCTAGTCATCCTCGTCATCTTCGTCGTCCTCCCCCTCGTCGTCAGGGTCCCTCTTTCGCTTCTCTCCCCGAACCTCGGCCTCTTCCTCTTCTGTAGGGGAGAGGGAGGAAACGCGCCCCAATCCCACATCATCGTCAACCTCGTGCTATATTTTACCTCACCAGTTTAAACCCACATTATCCATTAACACAGCTGGATATCTGCTTTATACTGAGCATCTTCATTAATGGCACCACAGCAGTGCCTCAGAGAGGATTTGAACCTGCAAACCTCCGGGTGCAAACTGAGTTTTTGCTACTTGCCACTGCTACCGTAGTGATCTACAATCTACACATCCACAATGCCATCCCCAGAAACCTCTACAGTCCAGAGGATATTAACAGCTGGCAAAATGCGAATACTGACATCACACTTTATCTGAGACAGCAAAGTACCACTAAAACGGTGCTACAGCTTGAAGATGGACTTATGCTTGTAGTCCCTGGATTGGCAATAATGACCCATCGGTCAATGCACACCTACTGGACTATATAGTATTAAACTACAGCAATCCTTACCTTCAGCTTCCTCCTCTTCCTCTTCAACATAGTCATCGTCATCCTCTTCATCCTGGGGCACACGGTGAGAATTCATTAAGGCACAACGTAGCCAAGGGGTCAATGCTGTGTCCATCTTGGCACATACTCAGAAGTTCCACCATGTGTAGCATGCATAATATTAAATCAAACTGACTGTTTGGAAAGTGAATGTTCAAGTGTACAAACACACCTTTAAGGAGCCCATAAGCATTACAGTACAAGCCAAAAGCAGAGACCTGGAATCATGAGGGGACAGAACCAGCTTCTGGCATTACCTGAATTCCCTCCTTCATGAGGTACGAGAGCCCCACCTCCCCTGTTTCCGAGCCCTCTTCATCCTCTTCGTCATCATAGTCTCCCGTGGGGCCAGCTCCTTCCTCACCATCCTCATCCTCATCTGAACAACAAGCCGATGACAGGCGTCACTGCATGCTCTTTCCCCAGTATCACTCAAGGAAGGCCAAGGTGAGCCCCGCCATTAGTAAGCCAGTGCTAATCTCCGCGTCCAATCACAGCACTCGACCAAGCCAGGCAGACACAAAGCTTGTTCTGCAGCATTCTAAAACAAGGCCACAGCTGCTTTAAGCCCATTGTCAGCTCCTCTGTCCAGTCTGTGCCCCCCCAGACATCCCATACGTCATTTTCCTTTTCTGGTGTGAACAGGTGGAAAAAAGGACACTTCTACCTCCAGCTTTGATCATCATCATCACAGCACTACAGTGATTATAAATATGTACTTGACGTCCCATAGTTTTCCAGGCTGTCTAGTCTCAAGACGGCACAAGTTAACTTGTGGTGGTGCTTGAATGGTGTTGCGCTTATACTCATTGGTCTGGGAGCGTTGTTAGCCTGGTCAGAGACTGTTGGTGTTGGCTGATGGATTTACTTCTGTTCTTTTGTACTGAAAGTTGCTCTGGATAAGAGCATCTGCTAAATAAATGTCATAATATATATACAAATACACAAAACATGAAGGTGTTCATGTTTTTTGTAATGAGATAGTTTGACAAATCTTTGCATATTTGCACTTGGCTATGCATCTGATTGTACTGTATATGGTGTATTAGTTTTTATTATATACTCATGCGGCCTCCAGCCTCACCGTCCTCGTCTGCCTCGGAGTCGGGTGCCTCGTTGTCCTCCTGGTCGAAGCCGTCCAGGTAGGTGACCTGGGGGAGCAGCTGGAAGATGCTCTCACGGTAGTCCTCCAGGGTGGTGATCTCGCAGTTGAACAGGTCCAGGCTCTTCAGGTTCTTCAGGTTTTGCTGTGGAGGGAGGAGGTGGTCAGTGTGTGGTCAGTGCCTGTTCGGTGTGGCAACCGTACATGGTCAAGGTCAACAGGAACGGTCAATCAGAGGAAGTTCAAGAGCTGGAAATACAGAGGGGCTAAAACCCTACCTTTACAGCACTAAATGCCTCACATATGTTTCTGATTATTTAACCCACGCAGTTTCAATTCCTGTTTAACTTTATGGCAAATAACATGGCACATTAATAAAAGCCCCGCTGAACTGACAGGTTACATTACGTTAAACTACACTACTGGAAGTTAGCAGACACTTTTATCCTGAGCGACACAGGTCACAGTTTTTACATGCTATCCATTTATACAGCTGGATCTATCTGGATAGATTACTGAGGCAATTCCGGGTTAAGTACCTTGCCCAGGGGTACAGCAGCGCCTCAGTGAATCACACCAACGACTGTTTGGTTACAAGCCCTGCTCATTATCACCATGCTACACTACAGACCCACAAGCTACACCTGACTCACAGGTGACAGTTAACAACAGGAGACAGCTAAGAACACCAGCGCCTGCATAGCTGTCCTGTAGACATCACTTATGTGACTTTAATGCCCCCCCTCCTTACCAAAGCCTCCACCGTGCTCAGCTCCTTGATGCGGTTGCCGCTCAGGTTGAGGTACGTCAGGTTGGGGCACTTCTCCGCCAGCGTCGCCAGGCCCCCAGAGACGCTGTTGTCACTCAGCTCCAGCTGAGAGGCGAGAGGACGCAGCTTTTACAGCACAAACACTCTAAAGCAGTCAGGGGGTGGCACAACCCCCCCCACCCCCCGAACCGGGAAATGACGTCACAGAGAGCCCCGGCGAGCCGCTCACTGACCTTGCGCAGTTTGGGCAGGGAGGGCAGCTTGGCCAGCGAGGTCAGACCCACGTTGACCATGCTGAGGAACTCCAGCTCCTTGAAGTCGTCCGTCAGGCCCTCCACCTCACCGTCACTGGACCGGCAGTTATCCACCACCAGCTCTGCTACCTGCGGGACACACAAAACCCCCCTTTCACATCAACGGCACCCTAAAAAAAAACCCCCATCCAACCCTAACCCTAACCCTAACCCAAAACAACCCTTTCACATCAACGGCACCCTGAAAACATCCCCCGATCCAACCCTAACCCTGAACACCCAATCACAGTACTGCTAAAGGGTTAGGGTTAACCCTAACCCTGAACACCCAATCACAGTACTGCTAAAGGGTAGGGTAACCCCTAACCCTGAACACCCAATCACAGTACAGCTCAAGAACTCACATTCACACAGCCCACCATTTCAGAAAGAATACACTCATAAGATCTTAACACACTATCACCAGCTGTGCATTTAAATATACACACACTTAGAAAGCACAGGATAGGTACTCAGCTTTCAAACAGTCATCACCCCAAAATGGTTTAGGAAAGACAGGACATGGACACCAGTGAGACAGAAGTTGTGTTCTTTGGACCAGCATTTAATTACAAAAAAGTGAGACAAGAAGTGAATAAACAGAATAAAAAGATGTTCAGAATCAGAGTAAAAGCGATCTTCAGCTCCCCCTCAAGGGTTCTCGGAACTAGACTAACTGGTATTCCCTCCTCACCAGGGCTCTCCCCTGCTCCTTCTCTTCCGCCTGCAACTATCACAGGGTTCACCGGCACAGGTCTGATCATCAGTGCTTACTTTTTAAAGATTCTCCCTGTCTGCCATGAGACCCCAACACTGGAGAATGTGTACCTGCATGCTGAACCTTCAGCTGTTCCTGTATTCTAACCTCTGTGCTCAAAATCGCCTCCACAGTGGAGTGGGGACACCAGCTGCCTTCGTGCTGTTTCAGAGTTTAGTCGCTGCCAGAGGAGTGAATTGCGTTTCCCTTCTAAAATGATCTGCTTTCTACAATGTTCCACTGTAGAAACATAACACACTGATGACATATTCCTTTTGTCTCTTATTTTAATTGGTTTATTTTATTTAAGAAACACACCCTTGAGCCTTCAGACTCAGCCCACAAGACAGCATGTTCAAGTCACCTGGGATGATCACAGATTTGTTCAGAAGTCCACTAATAGGTAGACATATTGTAAAAGTTACACATAGTAGATGTAGTGTAAAAAAACATTGCATGTGGTAACCATATGGTCATTAAGTCATAATGTCTGCATATGATTGTGTGGGTGCTCATACTTTATCAAATGGATCAGGCACGATATAAATTTACAAAGCAGTTCTTTAAATAGCGGGCTTTACTAAGTTGCAAACTAAGGATATATCAGAAGAATGTGGCATTTTTAATATAAAAAGATAAAGACACCTGTCCTAAATCTTAAATGACACATCCCTGGTGTGTGTTTGATGTGGACATTCAGCCTTGTTCCCTTATTGATGAAATGCATATATTGACAGAATATGCGTATTTTGTTTATTTCCAAACATAAATGCGTAAAGAAATGTAATCATAAATTGCTGCCACCGGCGTTCAACAACGCCGCCCTGTCGGTACTGTGCCGGTCCCTCCGACCCATCCTACTTCATTCTGCAGTCCCTCACAATGATATTCATGACCTTGATTTCGTAATGCTCCTTAACATACGGCCATAGTACACTGCACATTTGCAATAAATCGCTAAGTACACCAGTGCCACTTGACAACCAGATTTGATTTCAATCTGCAAGAAGAAGCAATTAATTTATTTTGAAGGACCTGAATGTTTGCGCATACGTGAGCGAAGGAGGGCCAGGTCAAATCCAGAGCACGTCTAATTGTCTGTCACGTACTCGTGTCGCTAGCTGGTTACTTTTAATCTTGGTGTTTGAATCTAAGTCGAGACAATGTGACATTGGGTTTGGCTTTCCAGCAAACAGGGCGGAGTAGGCTCGGTTGAGCGGGACGGGACTGACTCTCTGTTGCCTTCCAGGACGCGCTTCGCTACACTTCTCCCGCAAGCTGTCCTCCACTGCACTCGCAAAACAGGCGCGATCGGGGCGTCGTAAAAAGACACCTTACTATAAAACAGTAACTCTAACACCGTAAGGGCGATCCGTTGTCGATCCTTGGCTTCCAAACGCGGTATCAGATGACGCCACGTTGTTTTTTTCTTTTCTTTCAGTGTCCCGAAGCGCAACACTAACAGCGGCACAAGCGCTTGCGAATAAAGGCGATGAGAGGGTAGCAGCAGGCCGAATTGCGGAGGACTAAGTTGGCTAAATCAGTGAATGCGAGGAACTCGGCGAAGCCTGCGAGCTCGGAAGGGTTGGGGGTTTACTGTAATCTACTAAATAGAGGGGGAGGTGGTCTGAGCTCGTGTCGCCATCTGCCAGATTCCTTCAATTCACAAAACGAGAACGGGGACATCTTGGGTGTCTCTATATTCAGTTTAAACAAAAATGAAACAAATAAATGCGAACAAACATGAACAGGAATAAACATTTTTTTTCTGTCGTGCAGGAAAAGACGATTATGTAGCATTATGTAACCACCGCATCCCAAATATGAGGACGGAGGGAAATTGCGGCAAGTTGGCTTCCGAGGGGGTCCGTTTAAATGGACGTTTGATGTATGCGAGTCCATCCACGCGCGTTAATGCCCGTAATAAACGTTTAAATAATAATTTTTAAAAATCCACTTCACGATAAACGTTTTACCCTGGGGAACTAATTCAATTGCGCCGTTTAATGTGTGATAAACATCACAAAAAGTACTCACGATGTGGTAACTACTAGCTAGCGAACAAAATGACTTCCACTCTCAACCCGTCACAGAGCGAAGGCTCAACTTGCTAGCTATCCTGTGCACGTCGCCTCCCCAAGCACCGTAGCCGACTACCTCGAAGCGCATAAATTCATAATTTTTATCTCCAAGCGCTAATCGGTTCGAAATACGTTTTAGAGGGCCAGTAACCTGTAAGCAATCATGCATAAACACGTTGAACATAAAATGTCCGCTTCAAAACCTTGGGTAATCGTGCAGCTAGCTACCCGACTGATAGCTCACTTGCCAGCCACAATGAACTTCACCTGTTCGTCGCCACATCTCTTATAGGCAAGTCCTGCCACCGCGGTTAGGGTGCCGATCCTGGTTAGCTACCTAACTAAACTACGTTTCCGAGGGCGCTGGCATCTCAAGTTTTCGGTTAATAAGTAGGTAACTTAGCTAGCTATGACTAATAGTTTTTTTTCTTCCATATCCATAAAGCATATCAAGACCATGCAAGCACAAACGACTCGACCCGCCCTAAATGGGTTAAAGTGATTTAACGGATACTTTTCGCTCGAACCGATCAAGTTCAAAAGGTTGATTCTTCCCAAAATAAACCCCTTAACTGTGGCGACAGCCGTGACCATATTTTTGTAATTCTGGTCGTATCTCGACACTCGCCACCTTTAATATTCAATAACTTGCCCCGACGGAGGGAAGACGAGGCTACTTGCCTATTTATTAAAACTAGTTAGCTAGCTGTATGTCCCGACTGTTAAACTGGGATCTGTCCGCTAAAATGTGACATGCAGCCTAACGCAACTTTTCAAACGCAATTCGATTTCACGAACGCCGAAGTTCAAAGTCAGCTCAATTCGGATTGCATCCCTCAAGCGCCCATGTGGTCAATAGTCTAATGACTGAAGAGCCACCGAGCTCGCTGGCTCCCAATTTCCCAACCCCTGACAAGCTACCAAGCCTCATCCACATCTCATTTCTTGTAAAATAAATAAATAAAGGCGCATTTGCATACCTCTTCGGGGGTCCTGTTCCTCAGTTCTAGACTTATTCTCTTCTTCATTTCCATTTTAAAATATATATGATAATTAGGTTGAAGAGAGGGGGAAAATGAAAATTTAAAAAATTTGCAGAAACTCCGGGGCTCTCACCCAAAGCTCGGCTTTCTTCAATGGCTACTCTTCGCTAACTGATCCTCCATGATACCTCGCACCCAACCCCCTCTGCAAAAACCCGCCTTCCCACCCCCGGGATTGGTGAAGTGCTGTTTATAGCATTATAATTGGTGAGATGCCCTGTCAATCAAACAGATCGCACCGATCAGCGTAATCCGTCTGGACGGGTTTAGCGATTGGCTTGTGTTACGCGCGCAGTAAATTTCTATTGGTCAGTGTAGCTATCAATGTACCGCTTTTAAACTTGGAACACGCCCACTCTTTGTTCCGATTGGCGCCCTTCCTTTGGTTGCTGTCAAACCTCTTTACGCTTCCCCGATATCTTGCGCGCTAGGTCGGTCAGGACTCAAGGGTTTAAGGTCAAGAAATGTTCCTGCCTAGAGAGAATTACTAGAGCCGTAAAACTAATTTCTTTTCTCCACAAATTGGACAGGTGCGCTTGACACTCTTGTTTGTAGCCATAAACTTAGGTTTTGGTTTTGAACTCTGTGCTAAGGGTGGGAATACAGGCTTGCCGTGTGGCACGTTCTGTAGCCCCATTGTAACAAGATGGCTGCACATGAACCACACCGAGCTTGGGGGCTTTAAAAATAGGGAAAGCGAGCCACGCCATCTGTGCTATGTAATATGTTATTGACACAGGCCAAAGTCCTACAAACTGTGTTTGACACTGCCCCTACATTATGTGTGAGCGTTTGAACTTAGAGAACTTAGACACACTTAGAAAGGTGTGTCAAATCTCAATTGTGGTGTAAAAACGCCTTCTAACATGAGCATTTGTACTGACAAAACAGATAAGTAATGGATGTATAATATTTCAACATATCTGCAGGGTTCTGCTGTATTGAACTATTAATTGTATGAGGTGTAGCTAATAGCCCTTTTTAACAAAATTTTTCCAAATTTTAACAAAACTTTTTTTTTTAACACACATGCTAATTTTGATATCAGGATACACAGAAATTTAACCTACATTTCAGTGGAGAATTCTTTTTTATAGCACAACTGGAAGATAATATATAGGTTTTGTAATGTAGTGTCTTTTTCAGTGGAAGGGATTTTGGTAAAGACTATTCATACACTCAATTTCACTATATATTTTTAGTATATATAATTACTAGATATAATTTTGTATGAGTGGAAACCGTTTTAAAAAGAAACTTGAAGCTGACCAGCAGGGTAGCAGTAACAGTACATTGACATTTTCCCTTGTGAACATAGCAAATGTTTGTCAAAATTACACAACTCTAAACCTGTAAATACAATTCATTTTATGTTTTTCTTTGATTACAATGTGTTTTTTAAATTTTATTTTTTAACTTGTGAAGAGGATTGTTCACAGTGCCTTTGAACAATACAGTAACTAAAGGTCAAAGGTAATTAACAGAGGCAGGAAACAGGAAATGCTTTTGCTTATGGGGGATAGAAAGAAGGGGTTGTCTGTTCGAGCAGCAGGGCTTTGAACAATTGTCTTGAGTATTACAATAAACACTGGCTTCATTAACACTGACAGACAAAAAGACTAATGTGGATATAGGAGAGTTCTGTGTCACAACACTGTTCCCTCTAATGGCATTTTTACATGGGGAGTTTTCAAGCTGGTAGTTGATTGCTAGTCTGTTGTCTACTGATTGTCTACTGACTTAAGTGCCAGAACAAGATGTGAGAAATTTGGTTTGCTTCTCGTTGGTTGAATGTGATTTGTCTGGTGTTGTAGTGACATGGCTTCCGTACTGAACATTTCCAAAAAATCACATATCCAGCTCTGAACTGTGTGACTCCTACATGACATAACTTTGTGAGTGTGCCAATCAGCTGACCCAGCTCAAATTGGACAGATTATTCTGTTGGATTCATTGGAGAGCCCTGCTTTTTACTAAAACACCCCATCTTTAGCTGTCTGTAAATGGCTCTCATTGCTGAAGTTTCACACTAGCCCCAGTATTCAAATACCATGCATAGTGAGAGGTGTTATTTATTACTGTAGGTAAATGTGAACACTCCCAACCAGAGAGGTTATGTCACATTCAAAGTAACCTAAAACAAACAGTCATATATGACCCCACAGCAAATACCAGCAGTGGCCAGCCAAAGTCTAACCCTGGGTTTAATCATTTAAAATAGACAGCCTTTTCCAACGAGGAGACAGGCTTTAGAAATGCTTAAACACATCAAGGCAAGGGTGAATTCTTGATGTTTAAATAAAAGAATAGCAAATTGATGGCCACATGATTGCATATACACAGAGCCATCTGAGGGGTTTATGCAATCAAAGCTCATTTAGGCTTCTTTACCTTAGCACTCAATAACAATATTCATATTCCCTCATCACTTCATGCAGATACATGGGTAATGAAAAAAAACTTACTTTCAAAGCTGCCTCCACTGTAATTATCTGCTGTGATATGAAGGGCGAATGCAATTCTCAGCAAAAGGATGCAACCGGTCACCTACAGAACTAACTTAAACAGATAAAATGGAAATTGTAAAGGTGCAGTAAGATTGATTCTGCGCCAAAGTGTAGTTATACATTACATTCTAATGCATGGGTGAGACAAATTAGTATAGCCTTTAAAAGACACGTGAAAAAACACGAGTTTTTTTTTTTTTTTTTAATAGTTGAAGTAATTGTAATTGCAATCTAAAGAAATGCTGTCACCGTCAAAAAGAAGAGTGACTGAAAAATAATTTATACCTGAAATTTCCGCTAGGGGGAGTACAACACCCAGTCAAAACCAGCCAGAGCTAGAGTCATCTGAACTAATCCGTTTTAACCTCTTTGGACGCAGCGTTTTTAGAAACTGGCCACGAGATGGCACACTAATGCAGATAATGTTACTTTTTTACTTTGTGAACAAATCTGGGGCTACCCAGAACTATTGCTCGTGGGTGTATGCTTTAGACTCATTGAAGGAGTTTATTTTATTGATTTCCTCATTACAAGACCTCCGACTGAAAATAAGTGCTCTTAGTGCAGTTCTGGAGGTCACTAACTGGCACAGTTTAATTTTAGAGTAGAAAATCCAAATGTTTCAGAATTGGCATACAGTCCATGTGATATCAAGCTTCAGCCAATCCACCAACTAAAGCAGAGGCCACTTGCTCTGTCTTTATCTATTTTTCAGGCACCTCTATTCTGGGTGACTTACAGAGCATTAGAGGAATCAGATGGAAAGCACAATACAATAGCATGAAGCAGGTGTGAGAGAATGCAGCAGCAGAGAGCTCATGATTATCCTCCCTGGTTTCCTAGCACTCATTGTCTTCTTTGGGCGAAAGCCATGTTTCAGCCAGAAATCTGCATATTTTCTGTGCTACGTAAACACGGATTTAATTGTTTTTGTCACAGAGGGCAGTCGAAAAACAATCCCGAAGGATTGACCTCTCTGGTCTGGGGTGAGGAACAGTTGTCACTCCGATACACCATGGTCTCTGACCCTTTTGTCCCGTACATGCAGTTCAGTGCCCATTTCCACTGTGCTGGGGGAGGGGGCCAGGAACAATAGCACATGCAGATTCCTTCATTCACATGCAAAAGCAATGGCAAGGACCAGCAAAGGGATGGATGTTTCCTGGTTGTGGAAAACCACATGTTTGTTCAGACTTGTCAGTTCAATTGTTTTGTATCCTGTTTGTCATACTGTTGAATGATTGGCTCTGCATAGCTATTCATATTTACATGGATTCATTGTACTGACAATGGCATCCATATTTATTATGAGCATTATTGCCATAATGACCATACTAATTGTTTCCTGTGCTTACCAGACCCTGTAATGAGTGACATTGGACCATTGAATAATTAATAGCTGTCACATTCTATGACCTCGTTTTATAGTGACTTCTATAGTTTGACTTCTATGAAGAAATCAAAGAAAGAAAGTGACTTGCTTGAGGGTGATTCCCCAGCCAGGATTCAATGACCTTCAAGCCCAGTTCTCTGCACTCTAAAGGTTGTTTATGCATGATATACTGCAGTTATAATAAACTAATGTTATATCTACTTTTGGTTGTATTTCATAAGAGTTTGGAGTCAGTTGCGGTAAGGCTATCCAGCTGGCTGTGCTCATCTCACATCAGTTTCAGCTTCGAGTGGGTGTTGTGGAAATTTCACACTGCTCTCCACACTGACCTCAGATCAGCATATTCCACCGCCCCCGACTCCCGTGCTCTGGAACAGCTCCTTTCTCCACATCGCTGATTGTGGCAGTGACTGTAACTGTAACGGCGCCTTCTTCCCAGCAGCCCCCACCCTCCAAGGATCTCAAACACGTCACATTACATTACATCACTGGCATTTAGCAGATGCTCTTATCCAGAGCGACTTGCATAGGCTATAGTTTTTACATGTTATCCAGTTATACCGCTGGATATTTACTGAGGCAGTTCTGGGTTAAGTACCTTGCCTGAGGTAACAGCAACAGTGCCCCAGTGGGGAATTGAACCAATAACCTTTTGGTAGGGTTGTTGGACAGGGACAGTGGCCGGCGTGGAAAAGAAAAAAAGAGCAAGGAATCCCCCCCTCACCTCCGAAACACACAATCTCCCATGGCTGCACTCCACATGCTCTTCCTGCGGCCTGATGGGATATCCAGATGGGGCGAAGTCCTCCTCCCCAGATCAGAATCCTCCTACAGATCTGTCACAGACCCTGCCAGCCTTCTCTGTATTCCTGTGTTCTCCCGTAGCTCTTACATGCTTCGTCCCATTGGCCACCTGCCCTGTGCTTGGCCTGATTCCCTGTGTGGGGGGGAAACCACAACCCAGAAAGCTCCCCATCGGCCTTCACTCACCGCTGTGCAGCGCAAAAAGCGGCTCTCTCATCAGGGAGAGAGTCTCTCTGTTTCACAAGCCAGCCAGGAGTTACAGCAATGTTTTATTTTAAGGGGTCTTCTAATGTAAACTGTGTCTTTTGTTACAGCATGGGAGTGAAGGGGCTGAAGTCATTCTCAGCCAGACGCCAGTGTGTGGGCTTTTTGGCTAGCATAAGAGGGTGTATGTGTGTACATGCATGCAGGGGGTTCAGCCTAAAAGAAAAACTACATTCAGCGGTTCCTAAATACTTTTTTGGCAATGCAGAGTGATGTACATTTTAGCCTACAGTTCACATACTGTACATCCTTTTTCACATGGCTTGATTTTGGTGAGGTATTCACAGTTTAAGTGCCTTTCTTAATTGTGCAACAGCCATGTCCCATCCGTGATTTGAGCTTGCAAAATTCTAATTGAAAACTACTGAGTCACTTTGCATTTGACTCTGGTCAATCTTACACCACTAACCATCCACATGTAACCGTTTTCACTCCCACTGTCAGGAAGTGACATCATCACAGACTCATTTTGCCTTTCCTCTGTGCTGACAGCATGCAGGTCAATTGTGAAGATTGTGGTCAGGACAGTATTTGGCTTGATGCATCGTGTGAATCTATCGCAAAATGGGCGGAGCTTGGGCATGTCAGATACATTCAGCGGCAGTAGAAACGGTGCGCTGGGAACGCCAGGATGGGGTCTCCAGCTGCTTGCTTCTTATTTTCCCATGATTTAGGGTGGCCGGCCTGGGAAGAGCCATTACGCATGGTCAGTGGCAGAGAGAGAGCGGACCCACCACGCGATCGGTAGGGACGACTTCCTGGACAGATTCCTGGCCCAGCTTGGGGAGGAGAGGAGGCTTGCAGATTGAGTGGGTGAGAATTGGGGCTATGAATATGCAGGGTCAGATGCATGCTGGGATATCTGGGGGAGGCTGGTGGGAAATGCATCAATTGCACAATCAATCCCTGGTGGCTGATTCAGCAAGCTTTGTGTTTTCGTGCAAGAGAAAGGACCTACATTAACAAATCATTACTCCAAATGGTGTGTTCATGATGAAGGATCTTGTGCCTTCTCTTCATAAATCAAATATTTAATTTCTGTTATTGTTCTCATTTTCATCAATTCCCATTCTTCTTTGACCTGACCAGTGATTGGTTTGCTTTCTACTGCTTTATGCTCCATAATGTAACGGGTATGAATTAAGGTTATTAATGGTCAACTGTAATACTATTCTTTGCACTTGGAGCTCATCGTTTGGAAGTTAATGTTTCTTTGTGCTGCACCCTGCATTTTTACACTGTATGCAAAAGTTCTGTAAACTGTCTGGGATAAGGTTCAGACTATAGGTGCACTTTCCAAGGGAAGGTCACACCAAATGATGTTCAGTAACATTAACAGTGTCAATAATAAAGTTGTAGGTGAGCATATGACCACGAATCGGCTTAGTTTAACTTGCAGAACGGCCACCATAAGAAGACAAAGCCAGCCTGTTCCTCGGCGCGCCCCCCGGGAGCAGTTAGCGGGAACATTTTTATCGCATATCCCAAAGCTCCCCGGCACCCGGCTGACGCGCAGCCCATTAGAGAGAACGTTTGGGATTGTCAGCGAACTTTTCCCACATCAGCGGGATCGCAAATTTAGATTACGAGTCTCAACAATGCCCGCGAGGGAGATCGCGGCCAGGAGTGCGCATGACTGAACAAAGGCCGAACAATGTCAAACGCACCATTCGTCGTAAAGACGTCAGCTAGGGGCCGGAGAGGAAATCTGGCCCAATGCGGTTATATCCTCGATTCTGCTCGAAAAAGAACATAATAGTGCGTAATTCATTCATAACGGAACACTCGTGGACAAGCCGGAAAGGGTAACCACTTTACAATTGTGGGCGAGTGTATGAACTTTGGTAGGCAATTCATTCACAGAGGTTCCACACCTGGCTCGCCAACATCAGGAAGATTAATCGAGCCGTTTGCTCAAATTACTGCTGCAGAGAACCCCCTGATTTGCAATGCTTCTTCAGGTAACATGAGAAAAAAATACTTGAACAGATCTCAACATTCTTGGAAATTTTGCTGTCCCATGTGTCAGTTTTTATGTATGTGGTCTATAACCCTTCCGACCCTGATCTCACCACCTTTCCCGGAAAGGCTATCCCAGCGATCAGGGTTGAGTTCAGTAGGGGAAAGGGCATGCAGTGTTTCGCAAGGTCGCGGACTGCAGGTACATTTGGGGGACTCGCTTCGCTCCTGGCCCATCTACATTGCAAAGACTTAACAAGAACCGTGGCCGACAGAACTAACAGACTGCACTTTCAAGTGAAATATACACACCGTAAATCGGATCAACGAGATGTATAAACCAACTTGATTTAGTTTCATTCAAAAATATACTTTAAGGGAAGGTAACTCGGTATAACTCAGTACATTCCCCACGCCGGATATTGCCATTCGAGCAGTCCACATTCCTTGCAAAAAAACAAGCTCCACTCGTAACCTGACGAGCACGCCAAGACATTAATAATAATGCTCGGATCTCGTTCTGACAGCGATGCGAGCCTGTACCGCTTAAATTGCGGTTACTATCAGCACGATCATCGGAGATATGTGGCCGATATGTTTATGTTGGTACATTACAGCCAGGGAAAACAGAGCAATGCTTAATTTAAAGTCACATTTCCTGGACACATTCCCAAACGGGGGAATGTGGGAACAGGGAAACTTCGCAGGTGTCCGCTTTTCGGCTCCCGTCCAAAATCTTGTCCCTTTCCTTCCCTGTTCGTTCCAGAGACAACCCCTTCCCCCTCGGGTGCTGGTGCGTTTGATAACGGACGTAGGCGTTTTAAGCTGCACTAACACCAAGGCAAAACAACGGTTTGCTATTTGTTTCCGCATCGCTCAGGGCACACTATAGTGATTAATTCCGCTGCATCGTGTGAAGGGGCACGGACACATATGAAAACATTTACTGTATCGCCTAATTACCGGAGAGGCAAACATTTGAATGGCTTCTTGAACAAGACAGGAAATACTCCATGCCAATGATTGTACTCTGCGGTTTTATTTGGCAAGAAACGTACTTTTTACCAGCACTATGATTAAAGTTTCAGTGAATGTTCTGTGTTTCATCATACTCTACTAGGAATAAGGCATGACGTTTTTTTCACACGCAGAAGTAAAACATTTTAGAGACAAAGATATTCCACACACCTGAAACTCCAATTGTCTGTCTCAGAGCCGCTTACAGAGTAATTCACTACAGCCTTTCAACCATGCAAGGATGTAGCTAGTTTTGTAAGCATAAACTTTTCTTTATTCTTTTTTTAAATTATAATCATAATAGAAACATGCATTTATATGGTGCCTTTTGTCCAAATAACTTTGCATGAATGGAGTTTAGTTACCATCAATGTGAGGCACCAGCTGGGGTAGAATAAGGCTACCATATTGTGTCAAAACCCACTCATCAGTTGAGTTACGTGGGCAAGGGTCTTTGTATATGGCTGATTAAACTATGGTATAATGAGGGCACTGGGGGAAACTCCTGGTCTTTACAAATGGGGTCTATAATGGCCACATTGAATCACAGGTCTAAAGTCTCATCTGAAAGATGGCTCAGTGTCCTAACCACTGTGTCAGGACATTGGTCTTACGTTTGCTGTAGGGGGAAGAGTGACCTTTACTGGTTGACCTACATCAGTACAGCTTCCATCTGATAACCCGGTTTTGTGAGCTTTCCCGCTGGTGTCCTGTTTGTGCCCAGCTCAGCTCAGCTCCAGGTGTTGTGAAGAATAGGCTTCAGGGTGGACTTCACTGATGCTCAGCATTCCTCATAAAACCCACTGCCTCTGTGTTGGCTTTCAGCGTTTTTGGAATGCAGTACATGAGCATTGCCAGAGTCACAGAGTTGTAAATACTGGCTTGTTGATGGAGGAAATGCTTCCAAATTGATAAAGGCCGCAAAGGAAAACCGAAAGAGCTCCAAGAGATTCCTTGTGGTCTAGTCGATTAAATCAAGGATAAGACGCAAAGAGGAGCAGCTACCACAGGGCACTGTGGCCAAAGCGCTGAATACAGTTGCTGTCACATTTCCGTTTATGAAACTGGAAACTCCGTTCGTCGAACAAGAAGGCCATTCTTGCCATGTGACAAATTCTACATCCAAGCTGCAGGGATATGAGGGAACAGCTGTTCATTAATAAAAACCCACTGTTCTGTCTGTCTCGTCTTCCAGTGTCTACTGGATTCAGTGCAGATTTCATGCTTTATTTGTGGGCGTCTCTTAAATGTTCCATGGGAAGGTCTGGCAGTGCAGACCATGCCGTCAATACAGGGATGTCTTGAATGAAGTTTTTAACTGTATTATTCATATTCCTTCAGAAACAATTACCAGCGATAGCTCGGAGAAGCCAACAGCGGTTAGTAACTTTGGCAGACCTGTGTTGTTTCTGTGGAATAGCTTGACGAAGCTACAGTGACATTTCAACAGCAGATGAAAAAATTCAAGCAAGACGAGACAGAGCACAGAGTGGCTTGTTAAGTAGTGGTGCAGGTTGTTTAACGGCCAAAGCTAAGCTGAACTGAAGGACTACAGAGCTTTGGAAGTGTGCCAAGATCCCCTCCAAATGCACAGTGGTAAAACAGGCACAGCATACTCTTAGACCAGTGTTTCTCAACCCTGTTCCTCGCGGCACCCTGTCCTGCATATCTTCTATCTATCCTTGTACTACCTACCTGACTGAACTCATCAGTGGCACATTTTATTAGCTGAGCACACCTGATTTAATCAAGCAGCAAGGATAGATAGAAGCTATGCAGGACAGGGTTCTGCGAGGAGCAGGGTTGAGAAACACTGTCTTAGACAGTGACTGTGAGAGCGGAGAGGGTCTTCCTGAGAGACACAGAGCGAGAGTATTAGTGATCTGTGAGGTTACACTGCACCCAGGCATGATCACCTAAAAAAGTTTTGCCAATCATAGTAACATTTAATATGCATATTTACTATATATATAACAGGAGGCTGAAATTTCAAGTTCATTTGAAGTTCTCTGGGATTCTGCTGATGTATGCTACGCAGTCAGAACTCCAATTCTGAATAGCGAACACAGTTGCTTACTTGTAAATCTAGCTAGCCTATTCAAGATTCTATAAACTATTACAAAACTGGTATTCTACCCTTTTGGCTGGACTGTAGAAAATTTTACTGTTTATAGGATAAATGTGTGTGGCCATTTAAAATGCTCTTTCTGTATATATTTTTGTCTGATTGATGGCGACATAGGATTCCAGATGGTACATTTCAGTTGGTCTGAAGCACAGATCTGAACCTGAACAGTGCCAATGAAAGGCTGTACACGGCATAGAACCGTGGGAGGGGAGTTCTCACACAGTCTGTGCTTGATGTCACTGTTGCTGTGGTCAACTTAACAAGTGATCAGATGATGATGTCATAACTGGATGTATATTGTCAGTGTTTTACATTTGAGTGTGATGTCATCGCCATTGTCATCTTCACTTCCAGAGAACAATCATGTATTACATGTTACATATTTGCACCCAGGTTGGCAGTGTGGAATAGCTCTATTCTTCAGTACGGTCTTTATCCTGAGCTTCTTCAGTGAAATGTCCTTTAGTGTAATAGACCATAAACCATGCACACCTGCAGTTACACAGTGGCTTTGTTAAAAAGCTTGTTTTGGTAGACATCTTACAATCTAACTACACCTCAGAAAAAAATAACAGGAAACACAGCACTGTATATTTTTTTGTCAGGCTCATGTCACCTGGGGGAGTCCATCCATGGATCAAAGTAATGGAAAACAGCCATACAGTGTCTGTAATGTAAATTATGTGTGAATGTGTATGCATGCTTACATCTTCCTGTGTACATTAAAAAGAATGTATAGACAGGATACATGTCAGATCCCTTAACGTTTTCATCTCCTGAAAGCTTAATTTTCATGGTATTAAAACACAGGACTGAGGGGCGGCAGTGTAGCATAGCGGTTAAGGAGCAGGACTTGTAACCGAAAGGTTGCCAGCTGAAGGGTTCCCAATCCCTGCTGGGACACTGCTGCTGTACCCTTGGGCAAGGTACTTAACCCACAATTGCCTCAGTAAATATTCAGCTGTACAAATGGATAACACTGTAAGTACCTGTAACCTATGTAAGTTGCTCTGGATAAGAGCGTCTGCTAAATGCCAATAATGTAATGTAATGAGTTGCAAAAAAGTATTTAGGTAACTATAATCATAATGTCAAGTTTTGTAATCCATTTTAATCTAGGCTATCACTCCAAGCTAGGTGACAATGACATTATGTGTCCTCATTGCTGTATAAAAAACACAAACAACGTCTGAGATGAGTGAGACAGAAAGACCCAGTTACTTTGTGAGAAAACAGACACTGAAAGAATACAGAAGTACTGAGGGTGCAGGCACTGTGGGAACACAGACACTGAAATCCTGAAGGCGTGAGAATGCGGAAACGCTCTCGCACCTAAAAAAATGCGGCGCTAACTTCTCTCCTTTCGTGCTCTGTCTTTCCCACTCATTACCATCATTACTCACCTCAGTCCCTCTGCACAGAGGGGGGTGGGTATGGGGGGGGTCGGGAGAGGGGTGCCCCCCCCCCACACGTCCCGCAGAGTGATGGGTCACGGACAAGTCCACTGCGGCTTCCTGAGGGTCTCCGTCGGCCTCCGGGGTCTCGTTTCAGGACATTTTTATGGGCCAGTCCCGAAGGTCACATAACCCACCCCCTCCTTCCCCAAGCCTAGCCCATACGCTCGTCCTTCTGTGGGACGAAGTCCACGATTTCGATACAACGACAATAGCAACCCCCCCCCCCGCGCCCCAAAGTCTTGTATTTAGGTTATGCTAAAACAGGAACAAGCCTGTCATTGGAATGTGACCCTCCCCCTCGTAATGCCCGCGAGATGTGTCAGGTCACCTCTCTGCACCAACTGGGGTATCGCTGCTCCATGCCAAGTCCCTATCTCCCTCTTTAAGTGTCAGAGCATGAAAAATACCCCCATGTCACTGCTTGGGTCCCGGGTGTTATGTTGTCCCACAAGGGTTGTGGCCCCCCAAGCTTGTTCAAGGCCCCGTTGGTCCAGGCCTGCTGTCCTCATTACTGTCTCAGTGAAGGACACTCAGGGCCCACCCTGCTGTCAGATGGTTCCCATGCCGACGGCCTCCCCCCGATGATGAACTGTGGAGGAGTGACTGTGTGACTTCCTGATATTCCCAGAATAATGCCTGTACTGTACAACTGTAATGTTTGTTGTTGTGGGTAGGTTATGTTGCAGGTGAGACTGTGCTACACCAAATAAACCTTCAGAGAGACTCTAAATTCGTCTCCATCATTTACTCGCCTTACGCACAAGGAACGTACAGAACCGCCATTACAGACCCCTCTTCCCCTACTACTGTCTAGATTACTCTCTAGACAGCCTTCAGCTATTGCCGAACATCAGCATCCAGGTAAAACCAACATCCCTTCAGGATAACAGCTCTTAATGCGTTTAACAAGAGAACACATTATAAAGATTTAACTCTTACACAACCCCTGGGGAGGGAAAGAGTTGCAGAGCCTGGTGCATGCCTGCTGTCTACTGTACATGGTGCAGCAGGAGAGATCAGTGATACCCAACTGGGTGCAACCACCCACAGTCAGGTAAGAAACCTGTTCGCAAACACCTGGGAGGAGGTCAATGCGTGTGAGTCTACAGCAGTGTTTCTGTGACCTGAGAACGGAGAACTGGCTTAGCTCCTGGGGCAGATGGGACGCCATAATGCAGTGTTCGCTCGGCGTTTATCTGCTCCCATACAAAGCCAAACCCTGAGCTGTAGTCACGGTGGAAAGCTAAACTGGATCTACTAGTTGGCAAATCCAGCGCTGATCCCAGAATAGCCACCAGGGTCTAACCCAGGCTCTGACTCAATGAACCTATCAGCACATGTCACTCACCGGCTCTTTTTGAACAAGCTTCCTCTCTCTGGGCCTGCATACTGGGACGAAGTCTGACATCATGTTTTAGATTTGCATTGTTGGGTAACAACTGGCTTGTAATGGCAAGCAGTTGAAAGGTAACATTACAGACACGATGCAAACAGCAAGCAAGAGGACTGGAGGGCCGGGTGCAACAGAGATATCACACATTCCAGCCATGTGGAGTGTGAATTTACAGTAACACCGGGCGTGTGGAACAACCCTGGGAGTGTGTTTTGTGAAATATTCTAGTACGTGTTAAGAAGTACACCCACAGACATGCATCAACACACACACACACACACACACACCAGATGAAATCCGAGCAACTGCCAGAAACAGCACAAACTAGGTGTAAATGAATCTTCTCACTTCAGGCTTAAAGTGCTAATCAGAGCTGAGTCTGGCACAGATCTCTCAGCTGGATGAGCCTCTCTTTGTTCCCATGGCCTGGGGTAGAGTGTCTCACCTGGGACAGACCCTCCCCGGTAGCTGAGGGGGGGGTAGGAGAGGATTTTTGGGGCATGGAGGTACCGCCCCTTTCTCCTCCCACACCCCCACCTCCCGTTACGCTCCTCCCTCTTGGCTCCACCACTCCCCCCCTCTCCCCTACGCACCGGCTCGGAGCCGGCACTCACAGCTCAGACAGGAGGCTGAACACTTCCTCTCTCTCCCTCTCTCTCTCTCTCCTTCTCTCCGTTGAGATGCAGTGGCTTCCCCACCACCTGCTCTCCCTCTGTTTGAGTGGAGCTCTGCTGCTGGCCATTGCCTGGGGTGAGTACTGACCAAACCCGCCGTCACCCCCTCCCCCTGCACCCTCCCTCACACTTCAGCCCAACAGAACCAGGGGGCAGGGAACTCTGGGAGGCTGGGGGCATGGGTGAGGGTCACCGTAGAGACACTGCAAATCTGAGAATGAGAACATCAGGGCAGCATGAGTCTAGGGCAGGAACCCTTCCTTGCTGAGTGTTTTCCTGAGACAGTTTTATATGTCAATATGTGGTGAAATGTGACATCCAGAGTGTATGTGTAAATGATATGAAGATATGTAAAACAGACAGCACGTGGCCAAAAGTAGATGAATTATGGCTGTGTGATTAAGTGCAATGTGTTATGTATTATATTGCAGAACATATATTTTTATAATGTATACTAGATTACATGCATGCAATTATATACATGAAAGTGTGGCAATAGTTGATTTATACAATACATAATACAACATAATTTTGTTATATTAGGAGTGCATTTTGAGGTCATGTATAAAACATTATGGTTTGAAATGTCTGGATTTTATATTTTCACATATTACTTTTTAAAGGGAGCATGAGATTATATGCGTTGATAGACTGAGGGAACACAAACATCTTTACTGAGAGCTGGCAGCAGGGGAGCAGTCCGATGTACATTAGAAAGACTGATGGTTTTCTCAGGGCTCGGAGTTTAAACAGAGCTGCAGTCCCAGAACATCTGTTTTCTGTAGAACTGTGTTTTAAGTGAGTGTTTTGAGGGGGCGTGTGGACTCACCAAGGAGGGGAGGTGAGCGTTCCCCTCCGTCCTGTGTTTTCTGGTGGAGTCTGTGATGTGTCCATTGAGTGTCTGCCCCGATGGTCAGCAGAAACACTGCACTGAAAAGCTGGGCTGAATCACAATACCCAGCATGCACTTGGAACTGGATATCTAACCTGACACACTGAGTATCTTTTACGGGCGACATATGTGTTCATGTTTTTGGCTGGTACTGCTTTTTTGCTGTGTCTGTCATCTTTAAGGATACTTGTCGGTGTCATGTACTCATTCACTTAGTTTATCCTTCAGTAGTAGTAACCTTTAATTTAATCACTAAACTACATTTGGCTGTGCTTTTTAATCATATCTCTGTCTTGTCTTTTTGCAAAGCTCCATGTGGCAAATTTGAATCATTTTTTGAACCAGTTTTGAATCACTTTTGAATCATTTCGGTCTTGTGTTTTCACAAAGCTCTGAGTGACAATTTCTATCTTGAAGGGCACTGCGCTAATACATTTTGATTGATTAATGTCATAATGTAAGGGGATGAATCTTGTGTCCAATGCAGCTATAACAAAAGAGCCAAGCAAGAGAGCAGAGAAGAACTGGAGTGATAAATCTTATCCCTGTCTGTTATCTGTGTACACTTCCGCATGACTCATGTGTTCTGGGGCCTTTCATGTGACATTAGGGGCTGCGTTTTGAAATATCCTGCCTGCTAATCTGTTCTTCCTAATTGGCACTGAAGGCTGTTCACTAAGAAATATCCACTATTTATCTTACTCTTATTGTTTTTAAATGTATGTATTGCTGGACCAATGGATTTTGGCTTTCTGGAAACAGTCAATAAGAATTTTGTGAGTCCCAGGGAAAGTTTTTAGTTGGATGTGCAATGCAAATCAACAGGTCCTAAATTTTTTAAAAATATATTTTAGATATTTTTATATATACGTCAGTTTACATTGCACACCTACAATGTTGTTATGATGTTTAATGAGGATGAGTGGCAGTCTGGTGTAGTGGTTAGCAGCAGGGGTTCTAACCGAAAGGCTGCTGGCGTGATTCCCTGCTGGGGCACTGCTGTTGTACCCTTGGGCAAGATACTTAATCCAGAACTGCCTCGGTCAAAACCCAGCTGTTTAAATGGATAACATGCAGGAATCATAACATATGCAAGTCGTTCTGGATAAGAGTGTCTACTAAGCAAATGTAAATGTAAATCATTTAATCTCTTACTTGTAATTTAATTAACTTTATGGTTATAGAAAAAACGTGTGCAGATTGCATCATTTCATCTTCTCCCACAAAAGCATGCATGACCCCTTGTGGAATCACATGGGAGAAATCCTGTTTTTTCTGGCCTAGAGCTGTAACCCCATTTTGCATCTCAAAGCTCCTCCATTCGTACCAGCAAACAGACTCAGTGGACCTGATGCACTGCAAAAGGAAGGAAACAGTTCCCACCATCTTTCTGGGGGGCAAATACCAGGGTGACACCAGTGTCTGCATGCCCAGAGTCTGGCGGCTGTGAAATAAGCAGCCTGTTCTTATGGAGGAAGCACAGAGACCCCATTAGAGGGCTTACTGGGTGGCGTGCCACACAGAGGAATGTTATTTATAGTACATTAAGTCCGACATCATTAATATGGGTGACATTTGTAAAGGCCTCTTTGACACTATTTTCCCTTGCAAGAGGCGAGAACGCAGGCTTGTTAAATGAGAAGGCCTGCACAAACTCGTGTGCACAAACACGGGCTGCAAGATTCAGACCTCACGACAGACAGACTTGTTTTTTTTCCGGTGTTCTCTTCCAGTATTTCTTCTGAATTTTACTGAACTGTGTCAGAAAGTTTATCACTGTTGCCTGCATGTCATGTAATTCATAACTGTGAAATCATGACGGCATTGAGACTCTCCCTTCCTGTTCTTTGATACTGTTGTTGCAGTTGCCAAGGCGATGTTTTGCCTGTTGTCGAGCATTTTCTTGCTTGTTTGAATTCAGAACATGTTGACAGCCTGGCAAACGCATGGCTAGAGATGACTTCCTATCTGTTACTGTCCTGAGTCTTGTAAAAGAAGATTAATGATCTTTTCATGTGCGTGTTGGGTCATGTTTGTCCTCGCTAATCCAAAGCCACCATCTCTCCAGGCCTGAGTATCTCTTCATGAGATGGGATACCCTAAAGGAGAGGTTCTGCAGACCTGGTGGTGAATTTACTGTGGGTGGGCCTGAGTGGACTGAACCAGTAAAATGGGAAATGGCTTCTCCATGTGTGACGAGGGACTGAATTTGGGGAGGGGCGTGGCCGCACAAGGTGACCCCCCGGGAATCGAGGACAGTCAAAGTGGGGTGCACCAGATCAGTGCACGACCTGGCTTTAGGAACCCAACCAACAGGAAGTTCCTGTGCGCTGTGACAGAGAGATGTTTCTGATCCTGTACTGGAGGGAACTTCCTGTTAGATATGGCTTGGAGAGGTCATGGCGCAACGTGGAAGATCCTTCTTTTATGCAACTGTCCTCGTCTGGGACGAGTTCCCATCCTCGGCTCCTCGGAAAACTCAGGCCCTGAGGCCACTGCGGAGAGAGAGGCTTAGTCGGGGCGAAAACCCTCCTGTGGGTGGGTGACGCATTATCTTAAAGACTTCCTAAGGGGAATATAGATGAGAAAAGCGGGGAGAGGACGGAGGGGGTTGGGTTTTTTTTTAGTCCATGTGTTTCAAGATTTCTTTTCCTGGACGGGTTCCAGCTCTGGTTCATGCTGTGAGGAGGCGTGTGACTCTCCGGCTGCCAGAGAAAATGTCCCCTCATGGTCACCTCTCAGGGACCGCCAGTCACGTGACTGGCAAGGGTCACATGACTCATGCTTCCCGTGCAGCCGCGTGGCCCTTCCCGGTGGAAGCATTCCCCTGTCAGCCGAGGGGGGGCGGCTCTGCAGGGGGTTAGGGACGAGTCTGTTGTCTATTATGGCCGGAGGTGCCAAGGAGCGAGTTCTGGAGCTGGGTGCAAACCGTGGGAAATAAAACTGCAGCAGATCTGTGCCAGGAAAAAAGGGTAAACAGGTACCACGTGCAATATTCCACGTTCCCTGCCAGCACGGTGCCAAACGAGAAACAGCCGAGCAGCCTGCGGTCGGGAGGACGGCCTGCAAATTACACAGCAGCTTTTCCTGCCGCATATTTCAATAAGCAGAGATAGAGCAGTTGCAGGCGGAGTTGGCTGCACTTTCTGCCCTCGTCTCGTCATTTTCTTACCGCAGAGTTTTTGGAGCAATCATATAAAGTACATTGCTCCAAAAAATAAAACCGCACTGCTAATTTTCTGGTATTTCATACAAAGCCAACCAAATGCCAGAACGCTATGCTAACTTCAAACTCTGTGACCCATTGAGAATTCAAGGCTGGAAAGTCTAAATTTGACAACCCTGCTCCTGACACAACATAAACCATTGGGCTCAGTTTTGGTACAGTCACTATGCGCATTCCCCTTAGCTTTGAGCAAATAACTTCTGTAACTATTATTTAACTATATAGTTAATGCCCCTTCAGCATTGTTTGTTACACACTCACTGTGATTAATAAAAACTGCTCAAGCATAGAAATGTGACACTTCAATTCAGTACTCAAAGGTAAGGACGAAGCATACCGAATCGCATTTGTACCTGGACCATTCCATCTCAGTACCAAACAGGTTTTCAATCACAATAGAGTAAACAAACCAAACGTTGTTCGCTTACATCTACTAGTGTGGCTTGGGTAATCTGAACAGAAATTCAGGCTGGCATGTTTAGCAAAATTGGCTTCAGTGCTGGGTTGGGCTGTGCAGCTATGAATTAGAGTTCAAGGTGCTTTCTCTCTATGTATGGCTACTGGAACAGAGTAACAATCTAAATCTGATTTCTGCTGAGGTCACAAGCATTACAAATGAAAGTGGGTTTTAAGAATGCGTCAACTGTCTTTCAGTGGACAACTCTGGGTTTCAACACTGAAACTACAAAATATGGCGAATGAGAAATGCTGTCCTTTCATCCTAACAGTTTACCTCGATGCTTCCCTGCAGGTGAGGAGATGTATGGAGACTACGCATACGATGTCAGCCCGACGTCAGACTATGACGAAAACAGCACCATCCCCTTCTTCATCTACAGTAAGCTCACGGGGTGGAAACCTCTCTCTCCTTTGGAATATGGATTTCATCATTTCATCAGTTGGTTCATTCTTTCCTCACCGAATTATAATTGTCTCTTAATCAGGCAACACCACGAATTTCGACCTCGAGGAGATCCTCAAAGGAGTCCAGGACGATTTTACCCAGGAGCCGGAGGACCAAACTACCCCTCCAGATGTGTCTACTTATGATGGTGTAAGAAAACTCTCTCACAGCATAGACAATATCTAACAGCGATCCATAAGAGTAGCTTGCTCTAACGTCACACCAGTGCGTATGACGTGCGCAGTGACGTCCGCAGATTCTGCCCTGCCTTTCTGCTGGCTGCTTTGATCTGATCGTTCGGTATTTTGTTCTTTGTATTGACTCCACAGTGTGGTTTGACATCACGGTGCCTGACCTGACCTTTTGCGCTACTCAACTGGTCCAGACATGCTGACCTATGACTTTGTCTTACTGAGCATATCCCGAAGGACCAATTATGGTCATCACTCAACTACCCCCACCATCAAAGAATCGTCAAAATCTGATTGATGGCTTTAAATCTGTGTAGGGGATGTTTTACTATTTTTCCTAATTCCTCAACTAATGGTCAGTGTTTTTACCATTCCAGTTGCTAGATTGGTTTGGATTGAGGTTTTCGCTTTTTTTCTGGCTAAAACAGCCAATCTCTCGCTTCTTAAACATGACTGGGGCCAGTCGCTGCAGAATGGTGACTTCAAACCAGCATTCCAGGAAGTTGTTTGAGGGAGGTATTCGCAGGCCTTTGGGAACGCTGCAAAAGTATAAAGTGTAGGAGAGACTGAAATTTATTAAGGGCATTCATACCTTCTGACAGTCCCATCTGGTGTTTTCCCAAATTCCCAGCCTAAGGAACCAGCGACAGACAGTTCAGGAGTTTTCAAAAATCTCCGGTAATTATATGAAAAAGGGTTCTATTTATAGCCTATTTATGGTGGTACTCTGAAATACATTCCCAGCAGCCAGTCCAGCTTTCTGATAACATACAGTTGTGTGTGAAGCACAAAAACTTTGGCACTGATCCATGATGTCATCTTAGGCCAGTCCCTTTTTCAGACAGCCTGCTTTAGCCTTTAAAACACAAAATACCATTATGTTATAGTTGCTTTGCAGACACTCTTGTTCCAGAGCGACTTACATGGCTTTTTCGCATGTTATCCATGCACAGATCTGGGTATTTACTGAGGCAATTTGAGTTAAGCGCCTTGCCCAAGGGTGCAATAGCAGCGCTCCTCCTGAGATTCAGCTTTCGGGTTATGAGCCTCGTGACTTACCGCTATGCCAAAATGTGTTTTACGAGCGGTAGTGAAATCTGTCTGTGACATAGACTGTCCTTAAATTGCTCCATTGGTCTGAGTAAGCACCTCAGAAACTGCTGTCTAGCCAAAGTGTGAGCTCACTAGAGTGGCTGGAGAGCACTTTTATGGCATGCACTATTATTCTCAAAAACAGAAACCAAAACTCTTCTTTTAAAAATCACACTTACATATATAGTAAAACATTTCATTAAAAACAAGAGAAGAAAAAATACATAATGACATAGTTACGCATGATTAAAAAAACTTGAAGCAAATGAAATGAAAACATAAAATGAACATGTGTTAAAGCAGCATAAAAGAGAGTCACTTATATGCAAGGTGAAAGTGAGGACCCTCTGGTTTTGATTAAAATGTTCTCAGCTTCTCACAATCATTTAATGACCACAGTGTGCTCTCATTTTAGTGAAATCTCTTCATTATCCCTGCACTGTCAGCAGGGCATGTTATCCATTTATACAGCTGGATATTTACTGAGGCAATTCTGGGTTAAGTACCTTGCCCAAGGGTACAGCAGCAGTGCCTCAGTGGGGAATTCTACCAGCAACCTTTTGGTTACAACCCCTGCTGACACTCGCCCTTATTAAACATCAAACAACATTGAGAGCGTGCACTGTGGCATTGCCCCAGTGTGGAATCGAACCAGCAACCTTTTGGTTAAGAACCCTGCTCCTTACCACTACGCCACACTGCTGCCCCTGAGAAAGACATGGTGCTGGCTGGTAAAGGAAGGCAGGTGTGGCAGGGGGCAGGTGAGGACGGTTCTCTCCACACAGCAGTGCTGACCCTGTGCTGACCCTGTGCTCTCCCTGCAGGCCCCGCGGCTGACCTCTCCCAGCCTGCTGCTCAGCCTGTGCCTCCCCCTGCACCAGCTCTGCCGCCTGCTCTGACCTGGACTGCACCCCTGCACAGCACACACACGGCGCTGTAGGTAGGTCACGCCACAGCCTCGGGGGTTCCACAGTGAGGGAAATGCTCTCATCACCTGTGTGCGTGTGGCCTCTCGCCCTCTCCCTCTTTCTCGCTCCCTCTCTCTCCCTCTCTCTCCCTCTCTCTCCATCTCTCTCCCTCTCGCTCATTACGTTACATTGCATTACTGTCATTTAGCAGACACTCTCACCCAGGGTGACTCACAAGTTTTGTCCATTCATACAGCTGGATATTTACCGAGGCAACTGTGGGTTACCTTGCCCAAGGCTACAGCAGCAGTGGCCCAGTGGGGAATCGAACCAGCAACCTCTTGCTTACAAACCTTGCTCCTCACCACTATGCCACACTGCTGCCAGTCTCTTCCTCTCCCTGTGCCCTCCTACTCTCTCCTGTCCTCTCTGCCTCCCTTTCTCTATCTCTCCTTCTCTCTCTCAGTAGAAACACATACAGTTCGCTGCAGGTACAGGTATATCTGTCCTATGACCAAGGTGAGTTAGTGGAGATGCACTTTCTCTCTGTGGTCTCTCTCTTTCTCTCTCTGTCTCCCTTTCTCCATATGTTTCCATACCAGCTTTACAGAGCTTGGATTTTAGAAGCTTTCCTTTAGCCAGCTTTACTGATCCATGCAATAATTTATGTAAAAGTCAGTGCCAGGTTGTCTGTGAAGAATCTGAGGTATGGGTTACGGGGATGGTATCAGACAGCTGTAGTCCGTAGTCTCGGCAGGTTTTTGGATCCATTCCCCTTTGAACAAGGATGTGTGGCCCAGCTTTGGACCAGAGGGAGAACACCCAGTGCAGTATGTGGGAGTTAAAAAAATATGCTGAGAAGAACAGAGAGAAAAATTGACATTAGTCCAATCATTGAATCATTCTGTCAGCTGAAGCAGGAATTGGGAATTAACCAGAATGTTTATTTATATGCTGCACATCTGTTTCATTTTTGGGATTAGAATCGAAATGTTTGTCCATTTTAGTTTGGGTACCCTTCTGTTAGCTTATCAGGACATGTACTAGACAGCAAGCAAATGCTAAGACTGAGAATTAGGTCCACTGTGATGGGAAGTATCTTACATGCATCTGAATTTAGTTTCATTTTTACCAGCAGGGGGCGATGATGTACAGTTAATGATAAGCAGTTTGACATCCTACCTGCTGCAAAACTATTTCGAACGGAGCAGTGG